>JAANYP010009224.1:0-81226 GCA_020465985.1 Centrapalus pauciflorus
CCTGAAACTGATTCAGGAACAGCTTTGGTGGAGGCATTCTTTGACTCTTCAAAGGTGACATTGATAGATTCATCTATCACCTTTCTTTTGTTGTTGTATACTCTGTAGGCTTTGGAGATAGTAGAGTAGCCAACAAACACACATTCATCAGCTTTAGGTTCAAACTTTGACAGCTGGTCCCTTTGATTCAGAATGAAACAGGGACATCCAAACACATGGAAATAACTGACATTTGGCTTCCTCCCTTTGAGCAGCTCATAGGGAGTCTTGTTGAATCTTTTCACCACTAAGGATCTGTTTTGGGTGAAGCAGGCAGTGTTAACAGCTTCAGCCCAAAATGATGAAGGTAAACCTGATGCACACAGCATGGTTCTGGCAGCTTCAATGAGAGTTCGGTTTCTCCTTTCAGCAACTCCATTTTGTTGAGGAGTTCTTACTGCTGAAAAGTTTTGAGAGATACCTTTCTCTTCACAGAAGTCTTCAAGAGTACTGTTTCTGAATTCAGTACCATGATCACTTCTAAGCTGCTTTACTTGGGTAGAGTTCAGCATTTCCATCTTTTTGACAAATCCAATAATCTCTCTAGCAGCCTCTCCTTTACTCTTCAGAAAGATCACCCATGTGTACCTGGAGAACTCATCAACCATTACAAGAGTGTATCTTCTTCCTCCTAGACTTGGGACATTAACAGGTCCAAACAAGTCCATATGGATCAAGAAGAGTGGAGTATCAATAGAGAAATTGTGTTTGGATTTAAAAGATGTTTTTCTCTGCTTGCCTTTCTCACAAGCTGTGCATAATCTATCTTTGGCAAAAGTCATAGAAGGCAAACCTGTCACCAACTCTTTCTTACAGAGTTTGTTGATGTTCTTGAAGTTCAGATGTGACAGTCTTCTGTGCCATAACCAGTTTAGATCAGCGTTTGTTCTTGTGAGAAAACAGGTTTCAGTTGTGGGATCAGCAGAATGCATATCCACAACATATACACCTTTCTTTCGTTGAGCACACAGCACAACTTTGCCTTGGGAATCCAATATGTAACCCAGGTGCTCATCAAAGTTAACCTTGTAGCCAGCATCACACAGTTGGCTTATGCTAACAAGGTTATGTTTTAGCCCAACCACATAGGCTACCCTTTTGAACACTGCAGCACCAGCTTTAAGAGTTCCATATCCCTCAGTGGATCCCTGCACATTGTCACCAAAGGTGACTTTTGGCCCTTTTTCAGGCCTGAGTTCACTCAGCAATTCTTTACAACCTGTCATGTGCCCTGAGCAGCCACTGTCCAAGTACCAAACCTGGGAAGGTTGTTTTTCCTGCAGAGTGATAAGAGAATTATTAGTCATTTTTAGGGGAACTCATCACAGAGATGATTTCTCCTACTTCATCAACATTTGTTGATGGATTTGGAATGTCCACACTAATATTCCCTATCTGAATGGTATCAGCTTGTATACCATCCTCAGTGACTGTGACATTTCCACCACTGCTTGTGACAGCTGTGAAGGAAACAGCAGAGTCAACAGTCCTCATGTCCTCAGATTCAGGACAGTCCTTGGCCAGATGTGTCTTCTTCCCACATTTGTAACATTTTCTCTTTTTAGAATTTTTGGAAGAAGATCCTTCAGAAACACATTCTGAGCTGTTTTTGTTGATTCTTTCAGCAGGTTTAGCATTCTTTGTTGAATCAACAGCTTGTGTGGAGAGTTCAATAGCCACAGCTTTGACTGTTTCTTCTTTCCTCTTTTTGGGAGGACAGATGTCAAAGACAGGAAGCTTGATTGGCTTTTGAGCTTCCACAGGTTTGGGAAACTTATTCCCATTTGTCTCAGTTTGAGCAATGGCTTTGCCTTTGCCCCTACTGGATTGTGATTTATGCTGCCTATCAGCATACGCACTGTGTTTGGTTTTGAAAAACTTATTTTCATTTAAAACCAATTTACCACTATGATTTGAAAACTTATTTGAAATCACAGCAGTTTTGTTTTCAACATAAGACTTACCCTTGTTGAAAACAAGCTGCTTACTTTTTGAAAACTTATTTTCAAAGTGTTTAGCATCAAAAGGATTAACATGCTTTTTACCAACAGCTTTGGACTCAGAACCTGTTTTGTCAACAGGTTTAGCATCCACAGCTTCAGTTTGAACATGTTTTCCTTTCTTTTGCTTGTGTGAGCTAGCAAAGCACTTAGCAGGCTGTTTTGGAGAACAAACTCCAACATCAGCTTTTGAGCTGAGTTCACACAAGCTGTCAGTATTTTGAGGCCTGACAAACCTGTTTGTTGAGATTAGTTTACCATTCACATTTTGAATGAATGTATTTGGAAGTTCACAAAGAGTGGATAAATCTTCTTTCAAATTACTTATCTCAACAATTGAAGCTGCTGTGTCAAGATCCCCTCCAAGATAGGCTTGGATTTGTGCAGGAATCTGTTGACTTATACAATGGCTGACTTTTTGTGCAGATTGGCACCAAGAGTCAACTATCTTTTGAAGCTTGGCATGCTTTATATCTGTTTCTCTCTTTTCTTCCAGTAAAATGGAGTTGACGTGTTTTAATTCATCAAGCTCAGTTTTCAACTTATGGAAACTGTCCAGTTTACTGGATTTAGTTTTAAGATCAGCTTTAAGCTTAGAGATTTCAGATAATAAAGCATCATGCTTCTCAACAGCAGCTTTGAGATCAACAAGCATATATTCAAACATTTTAACTTTTTCTTCAGAACTGTAAGCCACAAAATTTTGTACCTTATACATCATTGTAGGATTCCAGTTCTCTAAGCTGCTGAAGACTTCAGCTTCAGCCATATTCTGTTTGAAACTGCTTGTTGATGGGACATCAGTGTTGGCCATCAGACATTGATTATCTTCTTCATCAGATGATGAATCAGATTTCTCCCAGTCACATGTCTCTGCCATGAGTCCCTTTTGGCGATTGGAAGACACAGAGTTTTCCAATTTCCTCAGCTTAGCCATGGCCATAAGGTACTTAACCCTATAGCCATCATCCTTGTTAGTCTTGTTGGGTTTGGATGACTGACCAACAACTTTTGACACACAGTCAGCAGCTATGTGACCAGTTTTGCCACACTTGAAGCACTCAGCTTTGGATTTGTCAAATGCCTTCTTTTTGCCAGCACTTGAACCTCCTTGCAGCATATTTCTTCCAAACCTTTTCTTGTTGAACCTTTTGACAAGCATGGCTCTCATTTGCTCATCATCTTGTTCAGCAAGATCTGCAGCATCTTTTTCGTCTGACACCTCCTCCTTTTCATCATCCTGCGGATCAGGTTGAATGAACACATCACTCACCTGATTTACAGGCTGTCTCACACTAGCCACAAAGGCTGCACCTTTTCTGGACATTTCCAAGGCATTTCTCTTTTGTTGCCTTGACTGTTCATCATTCAGTAAGGATCCATACAGATTGACTAGATCCATACTTCTGATAGTACCTGAGTTCCTTAGGATTGTTGAAAAGTAGTTCCACTCTTCAGGTAAAATGTCCAGAAATTTGTTCACCAGGGTAAGACTGTCCTTGGTGATCCCAACAGCTTTGAGATCATTCACTAGAGCAGTGAACCTGGTGTAGGTTTCAGTGAGAGTCTCCTTTGGTTTAGCAAAGAAGAGTTCATACTGTCTAACAAGATTGTTGAACCTGTTGTCCAGTGTGATTGTGGGTCCATCATAGACGGTACACAAAGTATCCCACATCTCCTTTGCTGTCTTCATTTTCTCCACCTGCTTGAACACATCATCAGGGAGAGAAATGACCAGGTTGTTTCTGGCCTTTGCATCCAGAGCCACCAATCTCTTGTCTTCATCAGACCATTGAGCCTTAGCTTTCTCAAAGGTCCTGATTTCAGGGGCAGCTCCTTCAACCGCTGGAGTTATAGTAGTAACAGAGGTTGGCACATAGGGACCCTCCATCACTATCTCTGGCAGTTGTACATCCAGATTCTCTAAGTAGAGCATCATTCTGCACTTCCAACCAGAGAAGTTTTGATGATTAAATTTTGGAGGCTTGCCCATAGAGCCATTGTCATAGTAAGAAGAATTTGCAGCACTGTTGTCCATGGAAACTTGGGAGAATGAGAGATCTAGAATGACACACACTCTAAACTGCTCTGATACCAGTTGTAGGTCCCGAGAGGTTCCCAAAGTATATAGTTATAAGCTGTAGAGGGGGGGGGGGGTGAATACAGCAATTTAAAAACTACACACTCTTTTCTCAATGTTTGTATGTATTATCAACAATTTGTTAATTACAAACAAACTTGAATGCGGAATAGTTCAAGCTGAGATGACAGATACAACAGTATGCTTACTAGTCTAAGACAGACTCGAACTAGTATACAATGAATACACTCACTAAGAAGCACTCACTGTGTTTACAAGACTTAAGGAACAGCTTAGGTAAAACAGCTTAATCACACAGATGTTGTTTTACAGAAGACTTGCATGCATGAAGATCACACTTGCACGTTCACTCTTGGTTTAAGCACTTAGCTTTTTTCTTCACATTCTTTCTGACCTTAGAAGCTTCCTTTTATACTCACTTAGAGGATCTCAGAGAAACATCTTCATTGGACAGAAGGAAAAGGAAAAGTCTTGTTGAAAAGACAACATAACCTTTTCTGCACTTTTCTGAAAAGCAAACTTGTCTTCATATGTGCAGAACTTTTGCCTTTTTACTTTGTCTACTGTTGCATTGCCTTTAACTAATTTAGGAATGTCAACTTTGCGTCTTTCTTCCATGTAAAGGCCTATTTTGATATAAGAAAAAGGTCTGTCATCCTTTTTCAAATATCCTTTTGTCTTCATGTTACAGAACAGCGTGGGCAGGCTGAGCAGTTCTGTTTTCCACTTTGTCTTCGACTTTGTAAACTGATCTTGTAGTCAAAGACAATACATGATGACTTGGAAACAAATTCCATAAAGTGTTTAGCCTGTTCACAAAGAACAGGTTCTGTTCACAAAGAACAGAACACTTTAAAAATGCCCAAGCTGCTCAACAGTGTAGAGCAGCGTAGACAGTTTATGTCCAGCCTGTTCAGCAGACAGAGCAGCTTGGACAAACTGTCTTAATTGCAACACATGCAACATATAGAACAGCTTTAGACTGATATTGCAAATCATTTTCAGGTTTCAATAAGGCATATAACAGGCCTTAAATTCAACCTTCAAATGCATCAACAGGTTTGATTATAAAATCTCCCCCTCAGATGTAGAACAGGTTTGACTGAGGCCTTTTTGTGCCTAACAGTACTTTATTTACTTTAGTTAATTTAAATTTTATTAAACTTGTAGAAATTTAATTGTGTTAGATTTTGTACTTAAACAGGTACAAAATAAAACAAATTTGAATTTAAACAAGTTTATTGATTTTTAATGAGTCTAACAGTTTTGTTTATTGTGCAGAAATGGCGGTTCGAGCATTTGTTCCAAAGCACAATATGGTGCTTCATCCAGATTTGAATCTCCCTGAGGCGCAGGGATTCCGTCAAGTGCTAGATTTTCTAGTTGAATCAAGGATCGGTTATGCCCTGACGCATAATGAGCAGATTGTGTTACCTTACATCCGTCAGTTTTGCGAACATTTGCAGGTAGACTGCTCGGTCACTCCGACAGTTCTACGCACTCGAATTGCAGGACAGCCATTGGTTTTTTCGGCTGATATGCTTCGTCAAGTGCTGCAGTTGGGCACTCAGGAACAAGAGGCTGGTCCAATAGAATTTCCGTTGAATATAAGGCAAGCGGCCTTCCAAAGAATGGGGTACAGCCTCGATGTGACAAAAGTGTCTTATATGAAGAGTGGATTGATCGGGCAATGGAGGTTTCTGGCGCATGTGTTTATGGTGTGCTTTGCTGCGAAGAAGGCAGGTTTCGATTATATTGTGGCGAAAATTCAATCGGGAATTGTTGCGATGGTATATAATCGGCCTTACAGCTTTTCACAGATGTTTTTCTCGGAGTTCGTTCATCAGATTACGGCTCCAGAAAGGGAAAGATTCTTGTTGTACCCAAGGTTCATAATGATGTTGATAAGGCACTTCTTGCCACACTTGCCGCCGTCAAATGACTTTCTGAGCGTTGCCATCATGGACAAAAGGATTTTCGCTGATTGTTCCTCACACCGAGGAAGATTGGCTGTTCCTGTTGCGCGTCCACTATTCGGAGCAATTGTGGATAGGGAGTTTCAAGCCCCGGAAGATGCCAACTGGGCAGGGGTCGTTGAGTTTCAACCGCAACAACAACCACAACAACGTCAACAACAACAGCAGCCACGAGCTCAAAGACGCCGTCAAAGACCAGCAGCGAGTCAAATCCAGGCATCAAGGCCTTCCACTAGTCAGCAGCCTCAAGCACAGGATGCAGGGCCTTCGAGTGCGGTTCCTGAATCTGAGCAAATTGCGCAAACACTAGAAGAAATATGGGCATCAGGGCCCCATGCAAACGAAGATGTGGCTGCAGCATTAGTCGGTGAATTGCTCAGTCCACCAGAAGGACAAGAAGATGTATTTAGAGATGTAGAAGAGTATGAGCCAGAGAGGGCTGATGAGGGTTTGACATCGTCTGAATCAGAGTCGGATGATATGGAGGAGCTGGAAGTTGAAGCTCCTGCATCAGTGGCTACAGCTCCCACTATTCAAATCGGAACCTATGGATCCAGGTTGATAGTGAATGAAGCAGGATCAAGGAGAAGAGAGGAAAGGGCATCTGAAGATTCAGATTTCGAAGAGGAGGAAGTTGCTCCCTTGGTGACTAGGCAAAGGGACAAGCGTCACAGATTCATGCAAGGGTCAACATCAGCATCTGAAGCCCAACAGTCTCAAACTCAAAATCCAGAACCACAAGTCACCGCTCCACCATCACCACCACTTCAACAACATGAGCCATATATTCCACCACCATTCATCCCTTCTCCAGTCCAGTCCATTCCATCGACTTCAACCACCTATGCTGAAAATCAGCGGTTTATGCAGCTCAAAGCTCGAGTGGACTTTCAACATGTTCAAATCTTGAGCCTAACACAGGCAATGGGTGAAATTCAGGCACACAATGCAAATCTAGATAAAGAAAATGCTGAATTGAAGAAGACTGTCGAAAAAATCCAAGACGAGAATGTTGAGCTGAAGATGTTCGTATGCGATCAGGCCGAAGAGTTAAGGGCGATGCGCTCCCTAATCGAGCAGTTAATGAAAAATATACAGGCTCAGGGGGAGACATCGTGCCAAGATCCGAAAGTACAAAGGCCAAGAGATGAGGATGATGAAGATAATCAAGGCGATGATCCCAGCCCAAAAAGATAGAATGAGCCAGTAGATTTTTCTGCTGCTCAGACTGCTCAATCTGAGGGGGAGCCTAGTCCAGAAGGAGAAGTAGGAGGATCCGGAGGAGAAGCAGGTTCTTCAAGGGCTTTAGATAGCGACATGATAGACGCGCTGAAAGATATTGAAGAAGAGCTAATGGAATTCGATTTTGAAGATGACGTCGAAGAGTTGGAAGAAGGTGAATTCATTCCAGAGGACGTCGTTGACTGGAAATCGGATGATGAAGTGTTAGATGATGAAGACGATCATGTTAATGAAGTGATAATCAATTCACAACCTGTCACTGAACTGTATGAGGGACAAAATCATAATGTGATTGATATTGATTACATCAAGGTAGCCTCAGTCGAAGACAAAGAACTTGAAGAGGCTGAGAAAGAGCCATCTAGAGCTGATTTGATAAATCTTTGGTTCAAGAAAGAAGAAAAGAAAGATCAGCTGAAGATGAAGAAGAAGATGAGAAATCCAAGTGCTGGAAATTTTTCTGGAGGGATTATAAGCTGGTTCTTTGACAAAGAACTGCAGCTATTTATCTTGAAAAGAAGAGATGGCCTCCAATACTTGAGGCGAACACTGAGAGCGTTCAACTCACTGCCCAAGATTGAGGTTAAGGAACTAGCATGGAAGGAACTGATTAATATAGGAGAAGACCCGTACGCTGATGTCATGGCAAGAATAATAAGAAAAGAGGGTCGTTCAGGAAAGTTTGAGAGGCTTAAGCCGAGAACAGGCAAAAGGGTCGAGGATGGATCAAGGATAGATCCTCATACTGGTAAGCCTTGGGCCAGAATGATCTATAAGCCAGTCAAATGTCTGAAAAAGGTGCCAATGAAATCGATGCCACAGAATATTTTGAGCAACATGAAATGGTGGTACCTCGAGATTGACACTGCTGAAGCCATCATGGAGGATCAAGACGAGAAGGTCATTTTGAAGGTATATGATCCACTGCATTTGATAAATCTATCGAAGGACGACCTGAAGAAGCTTCATGATCAGCCTATCTTCTTTACTGAACCTTGGAGATCTGAAGCCAGGAAGTTCCAGAAGGTAGTTAAAGTTTGTATAGATGCTGGATTATATGCAGGCAGTAGTATATATAGTTCTAGTACTTAAATTTGATGTAAATAATTAGAAGTTATCGTCAAGGGGGAGTCTGTTGGTACACCTTGTGTGACGATAGCAGTCTAATCGATCTAACATTGTGGTTTAAGTAATATTCAACATTTTGGTTAAACGAGTGTTTTGATATATATGTTTATTTATGTTTGTCTGTTATTGATTGTGTGTTTGAACTTGATGTAACATATTACAAGAAGTTCAAATATAAAGATCAAAGATTAATTCAAGCATTAGTAAAAACATAAGTTTCAACACTTAGGTTTTTGAGCAAATGAGTTAGATTCGAATCAGTTAAGGCTTGGCATTCGAATCTGTGATAGATTCGAATGTAGCCTTAGATTCGAATGAAGGCTAGATTCGAGAGTGTCTTTGTGGACAGACTCGAATGGGCCTTGGGCCAGATTCGAGTTTGGCCCACATCAGACTCGAATCAGGGTCTATAATTAGGGATAGACTCGAGTCATTAGTAGACTTTTAGCAGAATTCGTGAGGAATTAAGCTTAAGGCGATCTCGAGTTTATCATCAGCTTTAGGTCCGTTTCGGAGAGAATTAGTTCGTAGGATCGTTCGTGTGTCGTTCGTTCAGCGTCTAATAGTCTCCGTGTTTCGTAGTTGAGAGTTTTCCGTCTAACCGTTGACGAGGATTCCGCACTCGTTCACGGATCCGCGTCTAGATAGATCTAGTAGTGGTAGACCTTACAAAAGTCATATTCGTTCCCACTTGGAATTGTGGTTGATCACGTTGATTTGACTATTAATATCGCTCATCCTTAGCTGCAGAATTAGAACCATATTGATACTCTCTTTTTAGTGGTTCATATCTAGGTTTAGATTGATGATTAGAAGGCTGATCATTCTTCCACCGGAAGTAAGGATGATTTACCGACCTCGTATTGTAGGTCTCCGAGAATGGATTATCCCTCTCCCTATGAACTCTAAAACCGTAAACTTCATTAGAGAATTCCTCAGTGGATTGCACTTGAGGACATGCTTTGGAATGATGAGATGGATCACCGCATGTCACACAGTTAATTGATGCATTAGGGTTTGAAAGACCCTTCATCAATTGATCCATTTTCATGCATAGTTCTGAAATTTCACTCTTAACCTCACGTTTCCAGGAATTATCTATGCCCATAACTTGAACTCCTATGCTGTTTTCAGAACCAGCTTGAACCTTGAGACCTTTACCGAGTTGAGTTAGCAACTCCCAAGCCTCGTTGTCTTCTTTAGCTAAAAATGTGCCTCCTGTGGCAGCAATAATCATATTACGACTCTCTTGACTCACACCATCAAAAAAATGTTTTGATAAGCATCCATTTGGGTACTTCGTGGTGTGGACATGCTCTCAATAGCTCATTCATACGATCATAAGCTTCGTAGAATTGTTCACCGGGTTTTTGTTTAAATTCGGTAATTTCCTATCTTTTCTCGGTTGTTTTACTAATGGGATAATATTCATTAAGAAATTCGCGTTTCATTTGATCACATGTCGTGATGCTATTGGTCGGTAATGATACGAACCAATTTTTTGCTTTCTCTTTCAACGAGAACGAAAATAATTGAAGTTTTAAACCGTCGATGGTTATACCTCGAACATGGTTATCTTTACAAATAACTATGAACTCAGTTAGATGTTCGTAGGGTTCCTCACTTGGCATCCCTCGGAAGATCGGAAGAATTTGAAATAATTGAGGACGAACTTCGGGTTCATTCTCATTTTCAGGATAACGAATTGGAGACGGGTCGGGCACATCACCAGGGCGGTAGTGTGACTCAACTGTACGTCTCGCCTGCTCACCCATCCTAGCAGCTATACGCTCGGGTTCTTCTCGTTCACGATTTCGTGGCGAAATCGGAGCATCTTCTAAATTAGGAATTTCTAAATTGGGAATTTCTTCCTCTTGTTCGTTTGAGTTTTCCGTGATTAATTCTTGTTGTTTTTGAATCCTGACAATCTTTCGGTTAGATTTAGCTACTTTTTTGATTTCGGGTTCGAATTGTAGCGGCAATCCTTTAGCCGATCGACGTGTGAGCATAAACTAATACAATACTTAAACTAAATACTTAAATAAACTAATTATATTTTTGGTGGTAAAGTAGAGGACTACAAATTACCTTTTTGAATTTTTAATTTTTTTAAGTGATTTTTAATAATAGGAAATTAAGGACTAAAAAAAACCGAGAATAAAGTACTTAAACTTAAAACTTATAACTAAGGCCAAAAACTAACTTCTAGCCCTAACTAACGTTAGCACTCCCTGGCAACGACGCCAAAATCTGACGGGCCGTCGTTGTGACCCGCAATAATAATCCTTAAATCTACTATTTAGCTCAGAGAAGTAACGGTCGAATCCACAAGGAGTGCGTATGTAATTAGGGTTAATCGGCTAGCTTTGTGAGTTTTATTGAAAGCACTTTAAATTGTGAATCGAGTGAATTGGATGATTTGTTTGGATTAATGACTTACGACTAATTGTGACTAAAATTTACGGCGAATAACTAACAAAGTAAATGAACAATCGAATTGAAGATAACCATTCACGGAATCACTACGACATAAGTATTACCCACTCGAATTTCATGCAACAATCACATAGAAATCCAAGACCCAAAAGCTGGTGAACCGTTTAAAGTCAATGGACATAGACTTAAATTATATGTTCAATGGACCACCGATAATATGCTAGTCTCTGAACTTATTATACTAGAAAACCTAAAAATCAATTAATTAGTTTAGGAGCAGTACGTCTGGCTGAAGACGTAAAACTTAGCGCTATCTGGGAGGCAACCCAGAGTACTTTGATTATTTGATTTAATTTGTTTTTAGTGTGTTTATTTGCTTATGTGTTAATTGTGTGTACCCAATTAAGTTGGGGAGGATTCACCCTCCCGAGCTCATGCAGTTGTGTTTAGGTATCAATTAAAATTTAGGTTTTAAATTAAATATTAGGATCCCACATCAGAATTTAGAATTTTAAGCATGCAAACAGAATTATTTTAACCCGATTCTACGAGCGTAAGTTGGGGAGAGTACCCATAAGAATTTTAAAAAATTGAAGAAATGTGTTTAAAGACAAGTGCGCGACCCAGATCAGAAATCCAGAAGCCTGGGCGCAGAGGGGGGGGGGGGGGGCGCAGCCCTGCGCTGGCCCTGCGCCCCAACGCGATGAAGAGTTTATAAATACAGAGCCCTAGGCCCCAAATGTCTCTAACCCTAAAAGTCGATTCCAGAAAACGACGATTCTCGATTTTTGAAGCCTTTAAAATAACGCCTTTTCTAGGTCAATTATTCAATTCAACGCTAGTTTTTCTCAAGGATTAGCAATGTATACTCTTTCTAATGCCCCTAGCTTCATTCTACATTAGTTTATTATAGTTATACCATGCATGCATGGGATGAAATTTTTGGGGGTTATTTTTATTGAAAAATGGTTAATAATAATTTTATATATACTCATTTAATTAATATAAATATATTTTTGCAAAAAATTTCTAAAAAATTGTGGCTTTTTCCATATATGCTTTATTTTTAATATTTTGAAATTTTTTGTCTAAAGGGTTATTTTCAAATTGTTAAAATATTTATTTATTTGAGTTTATGCATTTGATAGGTTTAGTTTGGACTCACATTGTTGGTGAGACTTAGGATTAGATTATTTAACAAGAAAAACGGGTGTTTAATTATCATGCATCATTCATGTAGGAAACCCTCTCTTAATAATACTTTGTCTTTGCATTTTGAATTATAGATGTCAACCCAATATCATGTCAACGGTAACCGTTCCGTGAACACCCGAACCCCTAGAATGAGAACCCACAACCCTGAAAATGTCTGCTTTGAGAAACCTCTCAATGCGGAATCCCCTAAAATACCCCCAAACACTAATAATGGCAAACCACATAGGTTCCACATTGAGCGTACCTTAAAAGAGGCTGATTTTGATGACTTTGACATTATAGAGTCTTTTGAGCGTTTGGGGTGGGCTAGAGCCGTTATGTGGGAGCTACCTTATATTCACACTAGTTTGATCCAATAGTGGTTCGCCACTATGCGTAGAATAGAGAAAGACAAGGATCATGACTTTGAACTAGTGGGATTCCGAATCCGTTGCCCTAAAACCGCCAAAGTAACCCAAGTCCCATTTATTGCCCCAGAATACCCAACTGAAGGACAAAGCAGCAAAGGAAAAGCCAAGATGGAGGTAGACGAGGAAGACGAGAGACCATGGAAAAGGATCGAGACTATCGATATTTTATGGGATCAGATTGATAAATTGAAGGGAGTGGTTGGAGACTTGGTGAGCACGAACAACATGTTGTTTAAAGAAATCGAGACGTGTCGAGGATGCCAAAAGAAAAATGATCAGTTGCTTCAAGTGCATTCCGATTGGCTCACCAATATGCAGATGACAGTGGGAGAACTAGAAGAAGTCGTCGCTCCTCCAAAAGAATTTTAATTTATTATTTGAGTATATTGGTCAGTTTGTTGTGTGAGAAACATTAAGTTTGGTTTATTTGTGGTTTGCTTTTATTTGGATTGTAATCGTACATTACTTGGTTGTATTTTTAAGTATGGTGTGACTATTTTATTTGAATTATTTAAAGTTTGATTTTATTTGAATATGTTTGAGTTGTTTAAATTTATTGGTTGTGAATAAGGAATGTGTACTGATCTATCTCTCAAAGTTATTAACTGATTAACTAATTCTAATGTGACGAGGACGTCATAAAGGTCTAAGTTGGGAAGGGTAGGTTCTAACGATAAGTTAATTAATTAATTTAGCCCCCACAAAAATATCTAGACCACATTTTATAAGAAAAATTAGAGAGATATACATCCGCGCGTACCAAAAACAGTAAAAAAAACTGAAAAATTAGTAGAGTTGGGCGCAGGGGGGGCGCAGCCCTGCGCTGGGCCTACGCCCCGTCGAGTTTAAACCCAGATTTTAGCATCATCTTCATTTTTCCACAACCCTAGAAACCTTCAACCTATGGCTTGGTGTGCGGCTACACTTCCTACACCCCATTTTTGTGCTAAAATTTGCAAATCTAAGCCTAAAAACAACCACATTATCATCTACAACAAAGATTTAGGCTAGAAACATATTGTGAGTATTTTCACTCATTTTGAAGGATTTTGGGTGTAGAAGGGGTTAAGGAAAAAGCTAGATTTTTATCATCTTCAACCTTCCAATCACCACGGTTAGTGTTTTTTATTGAGTAAATGCGACTTATTAAATACTTTTTGAGCAAAATGAAAGCTTGAGCTTCATGGTCATCCATGGAGTTTTCATGGTGATTTTGACTTTTTAGAGTCAAAGTATGTGAAATTGCATGAATTTGATGATAACCTTGATATATGTTTGATGAGATATGTATTTACTTGCTATTTTAGTTAATTTGCCATGGTTAATTTCTAGAAATTAATTTGGATTTATAGAGTTGGTTACCTAAATGTGCATATAATGTTTGAATTATAAAAATTGGGTGATTAGATAGAAAATGAGTTTATGTGCTAACTGGAATTTTATTGATAAAGTAAGTATGTGTTTGGCATTTAAATTGTTGGCAAATTATAGACTATATATAGAGTGATGCAAAATTAGAGCGTAAAAAGTGTGTGTGTGTGTATATATATATATATATATATATATATATATATATATATATATATATATATATATATATATGTGTGTGTGTGTGTGTGTGTGTGTATGTGTGTGTGTGTGTGTGTGTGTGTGCGCGCGTGTGTGTGTGTGTGCATCTTTAAATTGAGCGTAATTGTGAAAAAATTATAGGTTACATAGTTTGATTTATCTCATACATTGTGGTTGGTTGGCAATTTGTAGATGTCGACAAAGAACGCGTCAAAGAACCCAAGATGTCAATGTGCCCATAGATTGGACCCCTAACCTTTTATTGTCACAACACCCCGAGGAAGTTAGGACACATTTATTCTTATATAAAAATTACTCGAATAAGGTGTTAGTCGAGAAGAGAGTTAGGAGGGATGACTTTGAGGATTACGGGATTCCATACCTCTTTGACTTTCTGGCATGGGAGAGCGTGATTGATTTGGGCGGCTCCGTGATTCATCAGTCCGATGTAGTAGAATGGATGTCTACCCTACGGAGGGAGACGGGGAGTTCGAGTAACGACTTGAGACTTATAGGCACTGTCCACGGTAGGGACGTGGCAATGGATGCACGAATCCTTCGCCAATTGTTTAATGTAGATACAGGGGTAGTTAACGAAGGGTCTACCCAACGTGGGTATGAGTACAGATCCGAGGCCCAGTTGGCCTTTACCGACATGATTTGGTCGGGAGAGTGGACGGAGCAAGTGAGTAAGGTTTTTATTCAATTCTTTTTGGAATCTGAGTCCTCCACCTCTTATAGCCGAAATTCATTGGCCCCAAGGTGTAAGGTGCTTCACAAGATCATTGTGAATAACATCTTGCCTCGTGATAGTGACCTATTTAAGGTCAGACATAGAGATATTACGGTTCTGTACGCCCTTCCTAAGGCGAAGCCCAGACTGTCCTTCGCATGGACAGTCATGAATGATATATGGGCAATGTACGATACTCGAGAGAGGAAGATCATCCCCCACGGATGGTTGATCTCTAAATTCTCGAGAGGATGGGTGCGCTTTCGCCCGAGTACCTCACATCTGCAGTTTCGGCGACGTACATTACGGCTGCCATGTTCCCTTCCTTGATTTTTAGGGAAGTCGATGAGGGTTATGAGATATACGACAAAGAGACAAATCAGTCGTATATTGAGAGTTATACTGAGGACGAGAGGAGAGAGAGAGAGAGAGAGAGAGAGAGAGAGAGAGAGAGAGAGAGAGAGAGAGAGGAGAAGGCCGCTAATGAAGCGGAGGTTCGACACAAAGAGCCGAACAGAGGGGCGTCTACCTCGCACAGTCGAGGTAATGATGTTCTTGATTTTGACCGCGTCATGAAGCGGTTAGATGACTTAGTAGTGGGTCAAGGTGAGTTCCGGGAGGATGTGACCCAGAGGTTAGACGAGATTAATGGGCGAATGACCCATATTTATGATAGGGTAGATCAGCTTCAGGACGGGCAGAGAGCTTTGGCATATCAAAATGCTTATTACCAGCACCATAACTGGGCATACTAGGAGGGAGTCCGACATCACGAGGACTCCGTAGCCGGTATGCTATACCAGTCATACAATGATTACACGATGCCCAACTACCAGTCCCACGACCCTGCCGTACACACTTATCCGCGCTATCCGGCGCATGGCAGGCAGGATCCAGCAGACCAGATACCTACTCACTTGGTTCCACCTACAGCACAATACCTCACAGGTCAAAACCCGTATAGTGACTTTCAACAGCGTCTTTGGTCCTCATCCTCCTCCTGCATTCGAATGATCGGGTACTATTTTTCCTTGTTCTTTGTTCTTTATTTTTTTGTCTTTTCATTTATTTATTTTATAGTTGCATTTATTTTCTTTAGTTACTAGTAATGGTTATTTTTAGTTTTTAGTTGAGTCCTATTAGAGTTTTAATGTTTATGTAGCCTGTCTTATCTTTCCCAGTTTGAGTCTTGTTTGCTGATCAGGCCTTGGAACATCGTGACAAATAGAAATACATGCATGAGGGAATTGGCTAGTGTTGATAGGATATTCTATAATTAAGAAAAGAGTCGTAGTAATAATTAAAATTTTTTGCTATGTAAAGTTGAATTCAAGTATGTTAAAACTTATTTGGGCTTAAATATAAGTGATGTGTCAAAAGATTTTAGAAACTCATGCAATAAGGGGAAGAACTTAACCACGTTTTTAGCCTCAAAAAATGAGTTAATTGTAGTCTAGATGGTTTGGGAAACTAAATCCGTAAAACCGTCTGGTTTGGGAGTGATTGACTGAAATCTCGCTACATGGACCATCCAGATAATTTGAGTTGGAAAGAATATAGATAGATGCATGGTATTAAAAGGAAAAAGTTGTCGTAAGTATGGATAGAGGGAAAAGAAGGTCAAAAGACCCACGTGATTTAAGTTTCGTAACCTTGAGCTAAAAGGGTAATTCCAAGAGTGAGATACATTATATAAATTCTAAGGGAAATACATTTTAATTGAAAACGTCTTCGATTTACATGTTAAAATTTAATGCATTAGTGCGAAGGCTAGCTTAACATAGAATTCCTAGAGTCACTGCTAATACATGACCGGTACATAGTTAGTTCTGATTCCAAAGGCTTGTACGGGCACGACCAAAAGTTAAGTTCGGGAGGTTTGATATGACTATAATTTTAAGTGTTTCGGAGTCATTTTATACTCATTTTAAGAACCGATACTTCGTAACTTCCATATTATTACTCCAAATTTATGTTTCAGGGTCAAGAGGTCAAATGGAAACAGCTTGAAAAAATTCATCGCGTACCAAGCCGGAGGGGGCGCAAGCCTGCGCCACCCTTCGCTGCAAAACAGAAGATTTGAGAGTTAGAGAGGACTTCTAGCGCTACCCAACGTAGCCCTGGCCGTACCCTAGGTTCAAGGGGCAGGCCTACGCCTGCCCTACGCTGGGTCGGTGCAAAAACGCGTTTTCAACCCCAGAAACCCTAAATCCACTTCCTCTATAAATAGAGGTCGATGGTGATCATTGAAGAGCCCCCCGAAAGTGTTAAAAAGAGTGGTGAAGCCCTGGCGGAGTGGATTCACAATACCAGTATGAAGACGGTGGTTCGCAAGCTTACAACTATGTCTCCAATCAACACCATTGATGAGCATACGACGAGCGGCTGAACATCATAGCCGTTTACGCAGGATCTACGGCTAAGTTTTGCTTTCTTGAATTTTAATCATGTTTTGATGTATTTCGTATTGATTGAATATTGTGTGTAATACAAATGATAAGTATTTGGTTATTGTTATGATTATATGTTTTGATTGGTAAAAGCAAGATAGTTCATAGTGGTGTTATTATTTGTGCCGAGTCCATTAGCTTAGGGATTAAGACAAGTAATGAACGTTGCATGCGCTATGCCAAGATCTATTGATTAAAATGTCTATGATTAATTTAACCATGCAACTAATTATGTCTATGTGATTGTTGCACAAAATTCAAGTGGGTAATAACTTATGTCGTAGTGATTCCGTAAATGGTTATCTTCAATTTACTTGTTAATTTACTTCGTTAGTTATTTGCCGTTAATTTTAGTCACAATTTAGTCGTAAGTCATTAATCCAAACAAATCATCCAATTCACTCGATTCACAATTGAAAGTGCTTTCAATAAATTCACAAAACTAGCCGATTAACCCTAATTACATACTGTTGTAGATGAATCCCAGATAATATCAGCACATATACGACAATAATTTCTCACAAACAGAATATTCACTCAATGATTGTGAAATGATTAAATGAAGACAATAAGAATATTATGAATGTTGAAAGCGGCGGTTGAGAGCAAAACAACCGTGTATTGAATTCAAATTGTCAACCTTGTCTTTTCACAAAACCCTAGGAGCTATAACTAGGGTGAATTAATTAACTTTCAAGGAATTGCACTTTGGCCCCTTGAACTTTAAATACAAAGAAACTAACTAGAAATAAATTACAAGACAAAATATTCTAGAAATAATTATTACAAAATAAATCCACAAGATCGAAATTTAATATCTAACAATCTCCCCCTTTCGATCATTGTGGCGGAACTCTGGCATGATCAGTGGTTTCTCGGAGGCCAAGGATGACATCAAATCGTCTAACCACTTGCCTCATGTTTAGCCGTTCGTTCAGGTATTCAATGCCGCTGAGGATGTCTTGTATCTCCTTTGGTGAGCGTCTAAGTTCTGGATTTGGCTGAGTATCGAATTCTTGTATTCTTCTTGTAAATTCAGCTCTGACCATTACGATTGTTCCATCGGAGTAGCAAGGGAGATCCTCGAAGCGCATGAATCTTTTCTGCCCTCGTTGGTTCAAAAATATAACTACTGGGCCTCCTCTAAATATAACTCTATAGGCAGGATGATGATCTAGCAGGAAGTTGTCTTGCTCAGGGGCTCGTAAACCGACTTTGACCAGCGCGCTCTCTATAGCCATTTGGAAATCTCTTAAGCACATGATGATCGAGCAGCGGTTCATGCTTTGTGTGAGTGAGGCTAAGGCGGTCATGCGAGACAGACGTTGTTTGATTTGGTGTTTCAGTTTCTCGTGCAAAAACTCGACGTCGTCCACATTTACATAGTCTAGGTCATTCTCATAAACTCCTGAACTATACCATCTTCTCTTTCTACTTGAAAAGCTGGATAGAAAACTTTGGCTCTTTTGCACATTGTGATGGTGAGAAGTGTGACACCCTTGCCACAACAACCACCATTTACGTAACACCCAGGATTAATCATCAAACACAATTACATAATGATCTGATAACCTAGTTTAAGTACGGAAGCATTAAAATACATAATTAAAGTAGTGCAACAGTGTCAAACACCCTACGGTGCTACAAGGTACCAAGTCTAAGTCTACACACCCGATTAAATTATTACAACATCCAGAATATATTACATTACTGTCCCAAAGCATAATTACCGATTTAGTAGTAGGAATCTTCCAAGAACTTCTCGCACGACCTAATTAGAAGGTCCGGTAGCAGACTTTCCATTTCCTGTAAAAACAAAGCAACTGAGGAATAAGCGGATGCTTAGTGAATACAAAGATTACGCATTTTATAAATTTTTATGAAGCCCCAAGGGTAACACTGATGACAAACATCGGATACCCTCTTCGTACACCAAGTACGGACCAGAGCCGCAGCCCCTTCGAGCCCAAAGCTCGGCATTAAACATACCATCTGAGACAAACGTACGATCGGGGATGACATACTGCCTACCGGAACCTTGGAGGGATCAGCTCCAGGTCATATAGCGCAGTAACATCAGAGTAATCGATGCGACCCACCGGTCCATCACTAGAGGCACAACAATTGAAAGGACATGCAACAAGTATGAATGTGCATCTAAATCTACGCAAGTTAGTAGAATTCCAAACAATAAATGAAGCAACAAGTCTCAGCAGGCAAAGCTTAACATAAAACAGATATAAACATGCGAAATCTACTGTACTCACAGTGGGTGCGTAAATAAAACTTCAATATTATTTCTCTTCGGAATTTCAACCGGATCCTCAATGTACCCCACTGTGGGTTAAACAACACCACAAGGGACCTGTTAAGTCAGTTGCAACAATATTTCAAGTCAGAAACCGTTTGAATCCATAAAACCAAGTTTCGTAAATTTTGCAATATATTTCCCCCATTTCGGGCCCATGTCCAAATTCGAACCGTAACTAAGTTTGATCCTAACTCAAGTTCACACTTTATCCTTTGAATAACTCTTGTTATTTTATGTGTTGTTTATGTGTTTCATTCAAAATATTCGAGTTTAGAGAGTGGGTTTCAATTTGTAGGCATTAAATTCGAATTTAAGGGGTTAAATTCGAATTTCCTTTCGAATTTGAGGCCAAACTCGAATCTATAGTGTTAAATTCGAATGTCATTCGAATTTTGGGTCCTAAATTCGAATTTAGGGACATAAACTCGAATTCCTTGGTGTTAGATTCGAATATATACTCGAATTTAGCTAAAAAATCGAGTTTGTTCTTGCATTTCGACTGTGTTCTTAACATTCTCGAGTTTGTTCATATCTACAACTTAAAGCCTTCATTTCAAAGCCTAAAATCATGAATATATCAAGTATTATACCTAGGTTTGACTCTATTACACATACTATATCATATTCTAGTTAAAACTCAAGCAAAATCGGCTTTATTCATGCAAGAAATGACAAATTCGAATTTCATGTTTTCAAAACCGAGATATATAAACTTAAAAGGGTCGATTCTTACCTCAATTCGTACGAAATCAAGAATCCAACCGTAGATTGGTGTAGTACTCCTCGAGGTCTTTCCAACAACGTATAAATCTCGATAATCGGCCGGTCGGTTTGTGAGATAATCTAGAGAGAAGTAGAGAGTGTTTCTAGAGAGAGAAAGTAGAGAGAGAGTGTGTGAAATGAAAATGAATAGCTTTTAGCCTTTTTATTCAACTTTCATCATTTTTGCACATTTCACCCCTCAACTTAACCGGTTCCATAAAATACTGATTTATTCTTAAATTTATCATTACTAGCTTTTATCATTCACAATATTCCTTAATAATAATTCAGAGTTCAAATTTTCTTAAACTTCGTAACTTCATAAAATAGCAACAAACTTTTAAATATCCTCAAATACATAATAATTGCCCAAAAATCAACTTAATTATAAATTATTCGCCTAATTAATTCCAAATTACAGTAATTGAATTCGAGGATGTTACAACATGGGCTCCACCACGCTCTAACTTCGTCCTCGAAGTTATTTGACTTCAAACAGCTGCAAATATTTCCTTAACATATTAGCTTTTGTTTCCCATGTATGATTGGCTCCCTTATGATGCTTCCAATGTACAAGCACCATTTCGATTTCTTTGCTTCTCAACTTCTTTATCTTAGTATCTAACACACACTCCAGCTCTTCAACATACCGGAGCCTTTCATCAACTTGCAGCTCAGTGTGGTCTGCCCAATCCTCATTTCCAGTATTAAACAATTTCCTGAGATTCCCAACGTGAAACACCGGATGTATGCTCGACATCCCTTCAGGCAACTCTAAACGATACGACTGATTTCCAACTTTTTCAATAATCCTAAATGGTCCGACGAACCTCGGAGCCAACTTTCCCCTCTTCACGAAACGAGTAACACCTCTCATAGGTGATACTTTTAGATACACCCAATCATCTACTTCAAAATTGATCGGTTTGTGCTTCCTATCGTAGTAACTTTTCTGACGATCCTGGGCCGCCTTCATGTTCTGCCTAATCAACTGTATCTTCTCGTTTGTTTCTTGAAGCAAGGCCGGCCCAGCAATTGGCGTTTCACCCGTTTCTCTCCAACAAGTGGGAGTCCTACATCTCCTTCCATACAAAGCCTCAAACGGCGCTTTCTTTATCGTTGCGTGATAACTGTTGTTATACGAAAACTCTATTAATGGCAAATGATCGTCCCAATTGCCTCCGAGATCTAACACACACGATCTCATCATGTCTTCAAGAGTGAGGATTGTCCGTTCACTTTGGCCATCGGTTTGCGGACGATAGGCCGTACTCATAGCGATTCTTGTACCCAGTCCTTCTTGCAAAGCCGACCAAAAATTCGAAGTAAATCGACTATCTCGATCCGATACTATGGACTTAGGCACTCCATGCCTACAAACAATCTCGTCCATGTAAATCTGAGCCAACTTCTCTAACGAATAACTTTCCCGAATCGGTATAAAGTGAGCCGACTTAGTCAATCTATCCACGATCACCCATACTGCATCGTGTGTGCTCCCACTTCCATTCTAGAATGGGAAGCGGTTGCAGACTGCCATAAGGTTGCTGATGTTCGGCTTTCATAAGTCGGCAAGTCCTACATCTTTCCACGTACTGGCCTATGTCCTTTTTCAATCCCGGCCACCAAAAGTCTGCCTTCAGTTCATTGTACATCTTTGTACTTCCAGGATGTACAGAATACCTAGACTGGTGTGCTTCTTCGATGATTACCTCCCTCATACCCCCATACTTCGGCACCCATATCCTTCCGTATATCCCTTTCAGTCCCGACTCACTTGTTTCCATATTCTTAATCTGCACTCCTATATCCTCGACACCAACATTTTCATCTTTCAAGGCTTCTTCTTGAGCGGCCTTAACATCATCAATTATTGTGGAAGTTAACATCGTGGACGTCATCATATAGCAACAATCCTTAGCATAAGCTTTGCGACTCAAAGCATCGGCTACTACGTTAGCCTTTCCCGGGTGATAAAGGATTTCACAATCGTAATCCTTTATTAGCTCCATAGATCGTCTCTGCCACATATTGAGCTCCTTCTGACTAAAGATGTACTTTAAACTTTTATGGTCCGTGTAAAGTTGACACTTAGTACCGTACAGATAGTGTCTCCATAACTTCAATGCCAATGTGACTGCGGTCAACTCCAGGTCATGAGTTGAATAATTCTTCTCATGTTGCTTCAACTGTCTTGAAGCATATGCTATAACCTTTCCACGCTGCATCAGTACAGCGCCTAACCCCAGTCTCGAGGCATCCGTACACCACGAAATCGTCATTGCCTTCAGTAAGGCAAGTATCGGCGCCTCGCTTAACGCCTTCTTCAGAACCTCAAAGGCCTCCTGCTGTACAGTTTCCCATACAAACGGTGCATTCTTCTTTGTTATTGCAGTTAAAGGAACTGCAATCTTAGAAAAGTCCTTTATGAACCTCCGATAGTATCCCGCCAACCCCAGATAACTTCTAACTTCAGTAGCTGAACACAGCGGTTCCCAGTTCTTTATCGCTTCTACCTTAGCTGGATCTACCGAAATCCCAGCTCCAGAAATCACATGTCCTAGAAACTGTATATGTTGAAGCCAAAACTCACACTTCGAAAATTTGGCGTACAACTTCTCTTTCCTCAACAACTCTAATAGTTCCCTTAGATGTTCAGCATGCTCAGCCTCAGACCTAGAGTACACCAGTATATCATCAATAAACACTATCACCGATTTGTCTAACATAGGTCTGCATACTCTATTCATAAGATCCATAAAGACAGTCGGGGCGTTGGTTAACCCGAAAGGCATAACCAAAAACTCATAATGCCCATAACGTGTCCTAAATGCTGTCTTAGGCACATCCTCTTCTCTTACTTTCAACTGGTGGTACCCCGATCTCAAATCAATCTTGGAGAACACACTAGCCCCATGTAATTGATCAAATAGGTCGTCTATCCGTGGCAGCGGATACTTGTTCTTAATTGTTAACTTATTCAGCTCCCGGTAGTCAATGCACATTCGCATTGTGCCATCTTTCTTCTTCACAAACAATACCGGAGCTCCCCACGGCGATGAACTCGGCCGAATGAAGCCCTTGTCCAACAACTCTTGAAGCTGTGTCATCATTTCTTTCATCTCGGTTGGGGCAAGACGATAAGGAGAACGAGCTACCGGTGCAGCTCCAGGGATCAAGTCAATCTTAAATTCCACTTGTCTCTCAGGCGGCACGCCAGACAAGTCTTCCGGAAACACATCCGGGAATTGTGAAACAACCGGCACATCGGCCAAAGATCTCTTCTCAACCTTAGCATCAATCGCATATGCTAAGTAAGCATCACATCCCCTTGCAACAAGCTTTCGAGCTTTTGCAATAGTCAACAAACATAAATCCCCGCTTCTCCTATCCCCGTAAATACAAATCTCACGCCCCTCCAGAGTGGTTATCTTTATCATACGCTTCTTACACACTATATGGGCTTCATTCTCAATCAACCAGTCCATCCCGACTATCACATCAAACTCGCTGAACTCAATAGGGATCAGGTCCAAATTGAAGACTACATCTTCAATTACTAATGTGCAATTACGGTATACGTGATCTACCTTGACTAGAGTGTTGCTAGTAGTTTCTATGTCAAGTACAGCAGATAATCTAGACAGTGGCATGGCAAGTCTTTGTGCAAATACAGTGGAAACAAACGAACGATTTGCACCAGAATCAAACAAAATTCTTGCTGGCATAGAATTTACGATAAACGTACTCGTAACCACTTCCGGGTTTTCCCTTGCCTCCTCTGCAGTAATTTGAAAGGCATGAGCCGGTGCCCTTTGTGACTGACCCCGTCGGTTAACTGAACCACCACTTGAACCTCCAGAAGATCGTGTTGATGATGGAGCAGCAGCTGCTGGAGCATTCTTCCTACAGTTCCTACTATAGTGTCCCCACACCCCACACTTATAGCAAGCATCTCCCTTCCTTGGGAAATCGTTCTGGAAATGACCCAATTCCCTACAGCAAAAGCAAGCGCGTCCGTTAGTGCACTTGCCAAAGTGCTCCAGATGACACGACCACGATCAGATGAACCAGACTGTCGGCGATAAGACTGCTGAGGTGAGTACTGTGAAGACCGGGAAGATCCCGAGTATCCTCCCTCACGTTGGCGCTTCGGCGGTGACGGCTATGTTGGGTTGGTGGAAGCAGCAGCAGACCCAATAGAATAACCCGACATGATCAAAATTTGTTCTACATTTCTGGCAGCCTCAAGTAAACCAGCAAATGTAGGGTAACGAACGTTGCTCATGACGCTCCTAATCTCAATATCCAGACCAGCCTTGAACCTGGTCACCTTCCTTTCCTCAGTATCGACTTGATGAGGCGCAAACAGACTTAGCCTCGTGAACTCCACAGCATATTGGGACACAGTCTTAGTCCCTTGCGTCAGCGCCATAAACTTCGCTTCCAACCTCCGGCACTCGTCAACTGGACAGTATTGCTGAGTAAATAACTCTGTAAACTCATCCCAAGTCATTACAGAAACCTTCTCCAATGTCAACGCATTCACCATAGCGTTCCACCACATAATTGCGTCGTTAGTGAACATCGCAGTAGCATACCGAACCATGTCATTCTCAGCACAGTCGCAGATTCGGAATGTTCGTTCGGTTGCCGTTATCCATTCGAGTGCGGCAACAGCGTCTCTTAGTCCATTAAACTCCACGGCCCCGTTTCCCTTGAAGTCCTTGAAACGACAACCTTTGGGCTTGTTAGACGACCCAGTGTTGTCATCTCGTTCCTCATTATTGCCCCCTTCTTTTACTTTATTCTTTCTCTTATCCTCCCTTCTCTTAGCCTCGGCCTCATCGCGAGCCCGAAACTGGTCCTGAATCATCTTGTTTTGCTCAGCCATCATGGCTAGCATCATCTCTCTTGTTTCTTCAGGTGTCATTCCTCCTCCAGACATGTTCTGAAATAATAAACATATAACTTGTTTAGTAACATGTCATTAAGTTAAAGACACCACTCATTTGTCCCGTATGATAGTCAATCTTCTATGTTTACTAGATCGTAACCTATCTTAGTTCAGATCATTACTTAAACCACTACATATCATTACCTAATGTTTGAGATCAAGACCTCACGGACACTTGAATCTCAAACTACTGCTCTGATACCATCTCGTGTGACACCCTTGCCACAACAACCACCATTTACATAACACCCAGGATTAATCATCAAACACAATTACATAATGATCTGATAACCTAGTTTAAGTGCGGAAGCATTAAAATACATAATTAAAGTAGTGCAACATTGTCAAACACCCTACGGTGCTACAAGGTACCAAGTCTAAGTCTACACACCCAATTAAATTATTACAACATCCAGAATATATTACATTACTGTCCCAAAGCATAATTACCGATTTAGTAGTAGGAATCTTCCAAGAACTTCTCACACGACCTAACTAGAAGGTCCGGCAGCAGACTTTCCCTTTCCTGTAAAAACAAAGCAACTGAGGAATAAGCGGATGCTTAGTGAATACAAAGATTACTCATTTTATAAATTTTTATGAAGCCCCAAGGGTAACACTGATGACAAACATCGGATACCCTCTTTGTACACCAAGTACGGACCAGAGCCGCAGCCCCTTCGAGCCCAATGCTCGGCATTAAACATACCATCTGAGACAAACGTACGATCGGGGATGACATACTGCCTACCGGAACCTTGGAGGGATCAGCTCCAGGTCATATAGCGCAGTAACATCAGAGTAATCGATACGACCCACCGGTCCATCACTAGATGCACAACAATCGAAAGGACATGCAACAAGTATGAATGTGCATCTAAATCTACGCAAGTTAGTAGAATTCCAAACAATAAATGAAGCAACAAGTCTCAGCAGGCAAAGCTTAACATAAAACAGATATAAACATGCGAAATCTACTGTACTCACAGTGGGTGCGTAAATAAAACTTCAATATTATTTCTCTTCGGAATTTCAACCGGATCCTCAATGTACCCCACTGTGGGTTAAACAACACCACAAGGGACCTGTTAAGTCAGTTGCAACAATATTTCAAGTCAAAAACCGTTTGAATCCATAAAACCAAGTTTCGTAAATTTTGCAATATTTTTCCCCCATTTCGGGCCCATGTCCAAATTCGAACCGTAACTATGTTTGATCCTAACTTAAGTTCACACATTATCCTTTGAATAACTCTTATTATTTTATGTGTTGTTTATGTGTTTCATTCAAAATATTCGAGTTTAGAGAGTGAGTTTCAATTTGTAGGCATTAAATTCGAATTTAAGGGGTTAAATTCGAATTTCCTTTCGAATTTGAGGCCAAACTCGAACCTATAGTGTTAAATTCGAATGTCATTCGAATTTTGGGTCCTAAATTCGAATTTAGGGACATAAACTCGAATTCTCTGGTGTTACATTCGAATATATACTCGAATTTAGCTCAAAAATCGAGTTTGTTCTTGCATTTCGACTGTGTTCTTAACATTCTCGAGTTTGTTCATATCTACAACTTAAATCCTTCATTTCAAAGCCTAAAATCATGAATATATCAAGTATTATACCTAGGTTTGATTCTATTACACATACTCTATCATATTCTAGCTAAAACTCAAGCAAAATCGGCTTTATTCATGCAAGAAATGACAAATTTGAATTTCATGTTTTCAAAACCGAGATATATAAACTTAAAAGGGTCGATTCTTACCTCAATTCGTACGAAATCAAGAATCCAACCGTAGATTGGTGTAGTACTCCTCGAGGTCTTTCCAACAACGTATAAATCTCGATAATCGGCCAGTCGGTTTGTGAGATAATCTAGAGAGAAGTAGAGAGCGTTTCTAGAGAGAGAAAGTAGAGAGAGAGTGTGAAATGAAAATGAATAGCTTTTAGCCTTTTTATTCAACTTTCATCATTTTTGCACATTTCACCCCTCAACTTAACCGGTTCCATAAAATACTGATTTATTCTTAAATTTATCATTACTAGCTTTTATCATTCATAATATTCCTTAATAATAATTTAGAGTTCAAATTTTCTTAAACTTCGTAACTTCATAAAATAGCAACAAACTTTAAATATCCTCAAATACAAAATAATTGCCCAAAATTCAACTTAATTATAAATTATCCACCTAATTAATTCCAAATTACAGTAATTGAATTCGAAGATGTTACAAGAAGCCTCTTTATCTTTGAGTTAGACACTTTAGACCTCTTCTCCCTAAGCATCAACTGATTATACTCGGCATGTTCAGCTTTAGATACATTTGTAAGTTTTATCAGTAGGCGCCTGCTGAACGACCATGGTTTCTTCCTGAAGACCATCTTGAAACTTTCTTCCAGAAAAGGGTTCTGGAACTGCTCTATAGGAAACTTCTGCAAAAATTCCTTCAGGCCTTGAACGGGGGGATCTTCTATCTCAGATCTCTTTGCTTCAAGTAGTTTGAAAATCTTCCCCCTGTGTTCTTGCCTCAACTCTTCTTTTAGTTCTAGTGGCAGAGAGTGTACGCCACCTTTCATGTACCAACTCACCCAATAAATATCGATGTCGTCATGGATACCTCATTAAATTTGTGTACAAGCTTAGCTCTTGAGGGCTCATGTTCCTGGGTTTGTGGTTGGGGTACAGGTTGGACTTGGGGAGGACTTTGGATTCTGGGAGGGCTTTGGACTAGAGGGGATTCTTTTAGAGTGGAGGGAGCTTGAATTGAGGATAGGATTTCTTGTTGTGGTACGGGGGGCGGGGAGTTTAGGAATTCAAATGATGAGGATGATTTTTGTGGTGACTCGGGCTCAGGTTTTGGGATGATTAAGGGATAGTCGTCATCAATATCAGAGTCAGAGTCAGACACCAATATGATTTCGACTTTTTCGTGAGCGAGTTCAAATTCGACCATAGCTGACATCCGATCCAACGGAGCCGGACCTTCAACCAGTGGCTCGTCTTCTAACATCTCCTAAGCCCCATATCTCTGATCCCCGGACCCTTGTATTTCGGCTCCCTCAGATTCAGTTCCCGCTATAATCATGATGAGGTCCTCAGATTGAATCTTTCTGCGTTTCTCCCCCTCATGGCGATCAGGGTCGTCCTGATCGTCATGTTTCCTTTTCTGTGACTCAGCCTGAGGACGGCATTGCAGCTCGATGACGGCAGACTCAAGACGGTTCATTCTGGAGTTGAGCTGCTCTTGGACTTGAAGAATCAGGCAAGTTAGTGCGTCTATTTTGTTTGAGAGCTCTGCAATCTGTGACTGGACTGAACGGGATCCTGGTGGAGGCAGATCCTCAGAAGCGACACCCTTACCCTTTATAAATGAGAGAAGGGCGGTATGTCGTTCTTCAGCAGCCTCCTTTTGGGTGTCCAGGTCAGCCCGGGTAACAACTCCGGCATCAAGTAAAGCTGTCGTTAACATCTCAAGATTAATCTCAAGATGGTCTGAAGTGGACGATATGGATGAATCAACTCCAGGTCTTCCTTCTGTGACACCGTTGCCACAATAAACCACCATTACAGAACACCCAGGATTAAACAACACATAAATTATTACATAATGATCTGAATGCTTAAACCACCATTACGCCGTTATCTAAAATGCACGAGCCGGTGCCCTTTGTGGCTGGTTTCTGTAGTTGACTGAACCACCACTAGATCCCCCTGACGATCGGGTTGAAGATGGAGCAGCAGCTGCTGGAGCGTTCTTTCTGCAGTTTCTACTATAATGCCCCCATACCCCACACTTATGGAAAGCATCGGATTTTCGTGGATACTCACTCTGAAAATGACCCAACTCTCCACAGCAAAAGCAAGCGCGTCTATTAGTGCACTTGCCGAAGTGTTCCAGATGACACTTATTACAATATTGCGGCTCGGTGTTGATGGAATAGGCACGAGCACGACCAGAAGACCCAGATGATCGGCGATAAGACTGTTGTGGTGAATACTGCGATGAGCGAGAAGATCTCGAGTATCCTCCCTCACGCTGGCGCTTCGGCGGTGACGGCTGTGTTGGGTTAGTAGCAGCAGCGGCAGACCATATTGAGTATCCCGACATGGTAAGAATTTGTTCTACATTTCTGGCAGCCTCAAATAAGCCAGCAAACGTAGTGTAGCGCACGTTGCTCATAACTCTCCTAATCTCAATATCCAAACCAGCCTCAAATCTGGTCACTTTCCTTTCTTCGATATCTACTTGATGAGGCGCAAACAGACTCAGCCTCGTGAATTCCACAGCATACTGGGACACAGTCTTAGTCCCCTGCATCAATGCCATAAACTTTGCCTCCAGTCTTCGGCGCTCATCAACCGGACAGGTTTGCTGAGTGAATAAGTCAGTGAACTCAACCCAAGTCATTACAGAAACCTTCTCCAATGTCAAAGCACTCACCGGAGAGTTCCACCACATAATTGCATCTTTGGTGAATATAGCAGTAGCATACTGAACCATGTCCTTCTTAGCACAATCGCTGATTCGGAATGTCCGTTTGGTTGCTGTTATCCATTCAAGTGCGGCAACAGCGTCCCCCAATCCATTATATTTTACAGCACCATTTCGTTTGAAATCCTTAAAACGACAACCTTTGGGTTTGTTAGACGACCCAGTGTTGTCATCTTGTTCATCATTGTTGCCCCCCCTCTTTTTCCTTATTCTTTCTCTTGTCTTCCCTTCTCTTAGCTTCGGCCTCATCTCGAGCCTAAAACTGGTCTTGAATCATCTTATTCAGCTCAGCCATCATGGCTAGCATCATCTCTTTGGTTTCTTCGGGTGTCATTCCTCCTCCAGACATGTTCTGAAATATAAAACATATAACTTGTTTAGTAACATGTCATTATTTAAAGACACCACCCAATTGTCCCGTATGATAGTCATTCTCCTATGATTACTAGATCGTAACCTATCTTAGTTCAGATCATTACTTAAAATTACTACATATCATCACTTAATGTTTGAGACCAAGACCTCACGGACACTTGAATCTCAAACTACTGCTTTTATACCATTTCATGTGACACCCTTGCCACAATAAACCACCATTACAGAACACCCAGGATTAAACACCACATAAATTATTACATAATGATCTGAATGCTTAAACAAGTGCGGAAGCATTAAAATACATAATAAAAGTAATACAAATGTTTTAAACACCCTACGGTGCTACAAGGTTCCAATACTAAGTCTACACACTCAATTCATTATTACAACATCCAGAATATTACAATATTGGTCCCAAAGCACAATTACCGATTGAGTAGTATCAAATCTTCCAAGACTTTACAAACGACCTAACTAGAAGGTCCGGCAGCAGATTTTCCCTTTCCTGTAAAAAGTCAACAACTGAGGGGTAAGCGAATGCTTAGTGAATACACAGATTTACGCATTTTATAAATCTTTATGAAGCCCACAAGAGTACACCAATGACACACGTCGTGCACTCTCCACGTACACAAAGTACGACACCCATGAGCCGTCGCTCCTACGAGCCCAAAGCTCGGTATATAAACCAACCATCTGAGACAGACATTACATCGGGGATGACTTCTGGCCTACCAGAACCTCGGAGAGATCAGCTCCGGGTCATATAGCGCAGTAACATCGGAGTAAGAGATGCGACCCGCCGGTCCATCGTTAGATGCACAAGAAAAGAACGGACATGCAACAAGTATGAATGTGCATCTAAATCTACGCAAGTTAGTAGAATTCCAAACGATAATGAAGCAACATGTCTCAGCAGGCAATAGCTAACATAAAGCAGATATAAACATGTGAAATCATATGTACTCACAGTGGGTGCGTTATTAGACTTTAATCAATTTTATTTCTCCTCGGGCTCTCAACCGGACTCACAAAGTACCCCACTATGGGTTAAACAACACCACAAGGGACCTGTTGCATTTCCATAAATAAAACATATCATACATATGTTCGGTAACAATTTCCATCATGATTTAACAATATTAAAGTGTTACAACAGTTGGAACCGTCATCCAAAACTCATGTTTAAATCCTCTTACTTGATGGTTTTATTATTCCCAATTAAACCCTTCCATAACTTATTTAATAATAAGTTCCATCAAGTTTCACGAATTATTGTGTAAATCCCTCAGAATTGTAATCCGAAAATTAAACCTTAATCTCAACTATTTGAGAATGCCAAAATATTCAGAAATCATTATTATATAACTGATTTAAAGTATGTCCGACTGTTTCTATTTTATTTTCACCAATAAAACCCAATCGAGATGATATATATATTTATTCCTTCATATATATATATATATATATATATATATATATATATATATATATATATATATATATATATATATATATATATATATATATATATATATATATATATATATATATATGTGTGTGTGTGTGTGTGTGTTTGTGTGTGTGTGTGTGTGTGTGTGTGTATTTATTGTTTCTGTTTTCAAATGAAAGGAATACCGAAACCTTTAAAGTTTCGGTACTCACTTCACATGGTCTCGATATATATATATACATATATATATATATATATATATATATGGTCTCTGTATCAAGGTTTCGGTACTCATATACAAGGTTTCGTACCTCAGTGAGTTTCGGTATTATGTACCGAAACCTTAAGGTTTCGGTACCTCCATTTTGTCTCGGTACAATATAGGTTTCGGTACATGCTTGTGGTTTCAGTACATAGAAGTTTGAGTAGATGTGTGTGGGTTTCGGTACTTTATATATATTAAGGTTTCACCATTGTTTTTCGGTAGGGGGGGGGGGGGGTTTCGGTACACACACACCGAAACCTATGAGGTTTCGGTATTCCTCTTTGTGGTTTCGGTACCATCCAAAAACTCACAGATCCCACGATATTAATTCTTAAAATTACATTTGTAGCTTGAATCAAGACATGAAATTTTGTATATAATTCCCACAACACTTGATTTATATAAACCCATCATAATATCTAACATGCATAAACATTTTAAACCCAATATCTCAGATTCGGTTTTCATCCAAAACCGAACCATAAACTCTTAAATTCGAAATTTTGAGAGATATTTACCTTAAATCGTTTGTTGCAGCAGTAATAGTTCCTTCTAAGTAACTTGTATCCGAATTTTCAGTCTCCAATTTGATGTTTTCTTTGATTCTTGATTTGGAAATGAAAGAACCGTGGGTTTTCTTTCTTTTAGAGAGAAGGTAGAGAGAGAGAGATGAATGTGCAAATATGAAAGGCTTAAGTCTTTTTATTCACCAACTTCAACTTTTAGCAATTTAACCCCTTCAACTTTCTTTAAAATCATCATACTTAATAATTGTAGTTCGAAACTTTAAAATTCTTAAATTCCATTAAATAAAGATTAAATCTTATTTTATCCTCACAAACACTTATTGATAATCATATTAACTTAATAAATTAAAATTATCGATTTCTGAATAAAACAACCAACTTTGATAATTAATCCAAATGAAATGCAACTTAAATTACAAATTTCAAACTAATAAACCTCAATACAATAATTTAACATTAGGATGTTACACCTTCCATCAATTCTGTCTCCACAGAGGGATGCACAGATCCGGAAGTTTGGAGAGCTGCCACGAAGGCAGCTCGATTGGGGGACACCACGAGGCGTCGTGCGTTGTGTGTGGGGATGGGGAGTGAGCTGTGGGCGAAGGAAGTTTGGTCACTTGGGGCGAAGTGTGACCTAATTCAACACCACGACTCTCTGAATGAGAGGGTGATGGAGTATGTGGTAGATCCCCGTGGAATGAAGTAGTATCCTTTTGAGAGGACACCAAGTGGGTGGTGTGGGTAGATTCGACCATTGGATGGATGGTCTTTTGGTGGGTTGTCCGGCTAATAGGGCTTAGGTCTCCCTCTAATGTTACCTCTAGCCCTCGTAAAACAGAGACGGTTCTTTCAGAATCTGCCGTCTCTGCTTCCTCACCTTCTACACCCTCTCTCTCAAGAACAATCTCCCTCTCACCTATTCCCAGTGATTGTTGAACTTCTACCTCTTCTCCCTCAGCCTCACTCACTCTCGCCTCACCTTCGGATTGGGTAGGCTCAGTCGAATCTGACCGAGCCTCATCCGGATAGAATTCCCTTAGATAAGCCCTTACTCTTTCTGTTTGTACCGCTCTTTGAAGTAGAGAATGCGCAATAGTCATTACTTGCACAGTGGGATTTCCTTTAGGGAGATTCAGCTTTTGAATAGCAGATGTCATGTACACGTCTGCCTCGGGACGCTCATGGATGTCATCGTCGTTGTCCATAGCATATTGTATCATCAGCTGAAGAAAACGCTAGAGAGGTATGTATTTGCGTCCACGCTTCGTGCTTCTCTCCAGGTTGACTCTTTTTAATTCCTCGAACAGAAAGGCAGCATAGTCATAGTGTCGGTCATAGGTGAATGCTGCAAACATGGCCATGACTTGGATGGATGCGGAGTCATGACCAGCATGCTTGGCGGTGAAGCACTTGCTTATTATGTGGAAGAGAACCCTCCAATGCGCCTGAAGGTTCTTGGTACGGAAGTCTGATGGCTTTGTTAGTGGGCCATGCATCATATCCCAGAGACTTTATCTCATTCAAGTTTTCGAGGGGAGAAGGGATTGGAGCAAAATGAAGGCGGTTTAGGAAATAGGCTTCGGCTGGGAGGCGTAGAATGTGGCGGATGGCTGCGGTTGTGATTTTGATTAGAACACAGTTGATGGTGGAAGTGAAGTATGGTTCGAAATCGGCTACAAATTGAATATGATGCCAGAACTGTTGAAGGTATATTTGTGGGACGGAGATGGCGGTGGATAGTGAGTAGTAGATGGGGTGGTTTTTGAGAATATCAAAGGCAATATTCTCGGTTTCGCGATGAAGGGTTGATACGTCGAGTTGCCAATTATGTGCAAAGAATTTGACGTATTGGGATTGGGGTAATATGGATTCTTCGGGGAGTTGGGCGTTGTTATTTGGAATTGGGGAATGTGGCATGGCTATAGAAACTGGGGGTTCTATGAGTCCTGTAAAAATGCATCAAAGTTAGAATAGAAGACTTAGAGGATATGGCATTGATACTAAGTCTGGGATAAGTGTGAAATAGAAACTGTTTGTTCTGTTTAAAGCATTGGGTCTTTATTAGTAGAATGAGAATTCAACTAAATAAAGTCCAAAGTCAATCGTTAAGAACCAATGTTAGAACAGACATTTTCACTCAAACACTGACCCTAACTCTAACCAATGGTGCACAGGATTGAAAATATTTTTGGATTTTTAATTTATATTGAAAATGCAAAAATGGGAAAAATTGAAAAATATCCTAAGTGTTGAATTTCGGGTGGGCCGATTTCGGATGAACAGTGGTCCGAATTCGGTTCAATCCGAAATCCCAATGATGCATGAATATGAAATGAACATGTCCGAATTTGGATGGCATCTGAATTCGGATGGGGACCGAATACGGGTACTATCCGACTTCAGATGCACAGTGAATGAGAAATGAAACTTAGAAAAAATAAATGAAAATTTTGAACATGCTACGGAGGACCGAATTCGGATGCACAGTGGTCCGAATTTGGTCAGAACAGTGGAAATGTTTTGAAAATTTTCTAAGTATACTCATCCGAATTCGGTTGGTGGTCATAATTCGGATGGACCGAATTTCAACAAAAGCAGTTCAAGTTCATGCAAACATGCTACGTGAACAGTTCAAAATTTACAAAAATGCATGAAAATACAGATCCTAGTCTAAAAACATGTAAAGAACATTTCATTTAACTACAACAAGTTAAAAAGAACAGATTTAAGGTCCTAAATATAGCAAAAACCGAAACTTTATAACTATAAATATTTGAACATCAAACACACAAACTAGAATGTTAAAAGCTGAAATAAAGTTGAAGAAGTGTTACCTGGTAGTGCCAATGTCGAAAAATGCAAGAAAAACGAAGTAAAACCGTAGCTTGAGTAGCTTGAAAAGTCGAAAATGGTGGAATGGAGGCGGTGGCTCGTGCGACGGTGAGAGGAAGAAGAAAGTGAAAAAGCTTGAAGATGAAGTAATTGGTGGTTTTGACCGTTGATTGACCCGCCCTTTTAAAGGGAAGCGGGTCGGGTCGGGTGGAGAGGGATCCGCGCGCCACAAGAGTAAATGGGCCAGCGGTTTTCTTTTTCAAAAAACTTGGGCCTTAACTCCAAAATAAACAAAAACAAAATTTTTAAGAATGAAAAGAAAGAAAAAAATTTGGCCCAATTAAACAAAATCTTTTTGTATTTTTTTTTTTTTTTGTGACTAAGATAAGTAAATGCAAAATAAGAATATTTTTGTGATTTTCTTTAAAAACTAAGTTAAGACAAAAATAAAATAAAATAAAATAAAAATGTTTTTGACTTTTTGATGTATTTAAAACAAATAAAATCTTTTTGTGATTTCCTGACCGATTATATTAAACTTTAAAATCCAAAAATTAACCAACCTAAAATTAAAATTTACAGAGAAGGTAAAAAAAACAAAAATTATAAAAACTAACATCCTAATTATACTCCCCCTCAAAATAACATCTATTCTCTTCTTTTTCTTTTTCAGATAAATTTCTTGAACCTTTTTAACCTTAAAGATAAAGACAAACGTGGATAAATTTTGCGTCCCACTCAGTGATGAACAATTCATACAGCAATTTGTCAGGATCATTAATTATTAAAGACATACATAGATAAGGAAATATTGAAATTTAATTTTGTGACACAGCCTTTAAGTAACATATATTTTCTAAAATAAAGGAATTTCAAACATGATAGTTTGAAATAGAATTATTTTAGACAATGTCTGACATTTAACTAGAAGGTGGGTTCAACATGCAATATGGGATACTAAAAACTGAAAACGAGGTTCGTCTAAAGCTTTAGTAAAAATATCCGCAAGTTGATATTCCGTGCCTACAAAATACAACTCAATTGTTCCCTTTTCTACATGATCTTTAATAAAATGATACCTGATATCTATATGTTTCGTTCGAGAGTGCTGCACGGGATTGCAAGAGATAGAAATTGCACTTCGAGAATCGCAGTAAATTGGGATGTTGGTGAGCGAGAATCCATAATCACGTAATTGTGTTCTCATCCACAGCACTTGAGAGCAACATCTTGCAGCTGCTACATACTCAGCTTCAGCTGTGGATATTGAAACACAATTCTGCTTTTTGGAGGACAAACTCACCGGTCTGTCACCCAAGAACTGTATTCCACCTGATGTACTTTTCCTGACAACTCTACAACCTGCAAAATCAGCATCTGAAAAGGCAGTAAGATCAAAATCGGTTTCTTTTGGATACCAGAGACCAAGATCGGGTGTACCCTTAAGATAACGAAAAATGCGTTTTACGGCAGTTATTTCTTTTGGGTCGGCCTGAAAACGAGCACAAAGACATGTTGAAAACATTATATCAGGTCTACTAGCAGTCAGATACAGTAAGGATCCTATCATTCCTCCGTAAGTTGTATTATCGACACTTTTCCCAGAAGCATCGATGTCTAACTTACAGTTGGAAGCCATGAGAGTTGCGATACTCATGCAAGAGTCTAAATTATACTTCTTGAGAATGTCAAGAGTATATTTCGACTGGTTCACAAAAATCCCATTTTCAATTTGTTTGACTTGTAATCCGAGGAAAAAATTCATTTCCCCCATCATACTCATCTCGAACCTGGACTCCATTAAGGCTGAAAAATCCTTACAGAAATTACTGTCAGTAGATCCAAATATATTGTCGTCGACATATATTTGCACTAGCATTATGTGCGGGCCTTCCCTTTTTGTGAACAGTGTTGTGTCCACCACACCTTTGCCGAAACCAGCAGAGATAAGAAAGTTAGAGAGACTGTCATACCATGCGCGAGGTGGTTGTTTCAAACCATAGAGGGCTTTGTCTAACACATAAACATGGTCAGGTTTATGTGCATCAACAAATCCTTGTGGTTGTTCAACGTACACCTCTTCATTAAGTTCACCGTTAAGAAAGGCTGTCTTGACGTCCATCTGGTACACTTTGAAGTCTTTGTGTGCCGCGTACGCCAAGAAGATTCTGATAGCTTCAATCCGTGCAACTGGAGCGAAGGTCTCGTCATAATCTATCCCTTCTTGTTGTCGGTAGCCTTTGGCGACAAGTCTCGCTTCGTTTCTTATCACAATGCCATTTTCGTCTCGTTTGTTCTTGTAGATCCACTTTGTTCCGATAATTGTTCGGTCTTTGGGCTTGGGAACTAACCGCCATACTCGGAGCTATTCAAACTGGTTGAGCTCTTCTTGCATTGCAACTATCCAGTCTGGGTCTTTTAAGGCTTCAACCACACGAGCTAGCTCTATCATACTAAGGAATGATGCGAAGAGACATTCATTAGCAGACGCCCTACGGGTTTGGACACCGGTTGAGACATCACTAATGATTTGATCAGTTGGGTGACTTCGGGTCCATTTTGTCTCGTGTGGAAGGGGTGCACGGGATGGAATCTCAGTGGTGAGAGATGGAATGGAGGATGATTCATGGTCAATGGTTTCTAGTGAAGGTACCACTGGTTCCGGTTCGGTTTCAGTATTTTCATGTGAAGGAAGGATGTTTGGCATGATATGCGAGTGTATTTCTGGAGTAGATTCAACTGCAGATGTATCAGTGGATGAAGTTGATGGATGTGCGTATGACGTGGATGAAGATGGATCGGATAGAATTTGTGGTGCAGTTGAATTGTTGGATGTATTACCTATAGTAGGAGAAACATTAGAAACATTAGAATTAGGACCAAAAAATTCTACATAAAAAGGATCAAATAAATTAACTAAATCAGAAGAAGAAAAAGAAGTAGATTGAGAAGAAGAGTCTCCAGGCATTGGTGTAATGCGTGGTCCTGAGTGATCAACTTCGGGTGTCAGTTCAGCCAACTCATCAAATGTGACATACACACTTTCATTGACTGTCCTGGTTTTGGGTGTTGAATGCACGATATGCCTTCGAGTTGGATGAGTATCCAATGAAGATCGCTTCATCAGCTTTCTCGTTGAATTTCCCGAGGTTGTCTTTGTCATTAAGCACATAGCACCTGCATCCAAATACATGTAAGTACTTGATAAAAGGTACTTTATTTATGAAGAGTTGATATGGAGTTTTAATGAAACGCTTATGGACTATGGAGCGATTCTGTGTGTAGCAAGCTGTTGACATGGCTTCGGCCCACAAGAACGGAGGTAGCTTTGAGTAAGTCAACATTGTACGAGCAGCTTCCACAATGGTACGGTTACGCCTTTCTCCGACTCCATTTTGTTGAGGTGTTCTAGCAGCAGAATATTGATGTTGAATACCTTTGGATCGAAGGAAGCCCTCAACTACCGAATTCTTGAATTCCGTGCCGTTTTCAGATCGGATTAATTGAACGGACAGTTGCTGTTAGGTTTCAACACTCTTTATAAAATTGATGATTTCTTGAGCTGTCTCATCCTTGGATCGCAATAACTTAACCCAGGTATATCGTGAGTAATCATCAACGATAACCAACACATATCGCTTCCCGTTTATGCTTTGGGTCCGCATAAGTCCATATGAAGTAACTCCAACACTCTCTTCGACGATGGTACAGGTTTTGGTTTGTGAGATGATCTTTTCATCTTGCCCTTCTCACATGCTCCACACAGTTGGTCTTTTTCATATCTCAGTTCTGGAATACCTTTCACCAGTTGTTTCGCAGCCAGCTTGTTGATGTTTTCAAAGTTTAAGTGGGATAACCTTCGATACCACAACCAAGAGTCTTTTGAAGAGGCTTTTGATAGAAGGCATATTCTATCCTTAACCATGAGCTTAGCTACGTCTATTGTGTAAATCTTAGAGTTACGGGAACCAGATAGAATTTCTTTGCCATCCATACTCTTAACATTACAGTTCTTAGCCCTAAACGTTACTTCTAATCCTTTATCGCAGAGCTGACCTATGCTAAACAGATTATGTGATAATGCCTCAACATAGTCAATATCCTTGATGACTAGATTATTTAAGACTAAATCCCGTATCCTTTTATGTGAGCTTGGTGACTGTTCCCGAATTTTACCGTCCCACAGTATTGTTCTACAACATTAGACAGCAACTCTCTTCTCCCGGTCATGTGCTTGGAGCAACCCGAATCCATATACCAGATGGATTTTGCCTGAAAAACAAATAAATACGTATAATGAAAATCTATAAGCATTCAAACAAATCCATCTTATATTGACAATCAAACCGTGTTCTGAACCGAGATGTTCAGAAAACATGATGAATTTAGACCGGGTCCTGAGCTGTGTGCACAGAAGCCAAACGTGTCAGTTTAAGCACAACCGACAAGCAGAAGAACGGGTCCTAGTCTATGATAACTAGAAGCCAATTCATTGAAGTACGGGTCTTGATCTGAAGTAACCAAGAACCATCTGCATTAAGATCACACAACTTTGGGTACCCACCTTAATATGGGTCCTTTTGTGTTAGGAGTTCCAGGTGAATACGGCACATTTGCAGTTTTAGGAACCCATTTTGCAGTTATGTGTGGACCAGATGCATAGCCTTTTGGAATCTATTGAAAATTGGATTTATCAGGCTTTGGAACCATAGGCGATGAGATTACCTTCGGTTTTTGACTTCTTGAGATTTGTTTGACTTTTGCTTTGGTATTGGGCCTAGGCAAAGTACAAGTATCATTTTTCGTGATGGCCGATGATGCAACATTTTTTATTTTCTTTTTACGAGTTCTTTTAGCAGGATATGGCACAAAAGCATTCATTTCAGGAACTTGGCGTCTAAAACGAGTTGGACATAAATTAAACAAGTCACTAAAAGAATACTAAAAAAAACATTAGAATTCGTCACATCATTACACACATTGTTTTCAGAGATTACATGCATCCTATCTCTAGAAACAAAATCTATTGGCATAACAGCCTTCTTAACAAAAAAACTCGTAAAATCTTGCATGGTTGTTTTTGGTACTCTTCTCACATGATCTGTAGGAACAAAACGATGAGAGTCAGTACGCATGGAAGACTTAGACTTTAAAAATTTTTCTTTTTCTTGGTGAGTGAGTTTCTTAAAAGACTTGGATTGAATCTGAGTCTTTTTCGAAACCTCAGCTTTAAAAGGTTTTGAGCACTTACCTTTGTTAGATGACACGGGTGGGATTTTGGTAGGACGAGAAACTCTTGGCTCTTTTAAATGATCTTTTAATCTTTGAGAAACCATGTCAAATTTTTCTCTGTAGACAGTTAATTCTACAGATTGTTGGAAACTTTGATTTACCAATTTTTCCTCACTCTTAAGAAGAGCTTCTTGAAAATCAAGAGCTTTCTTTTGAGTTGACTTTAATTCCTTTTCTAACACTTTAATTTTATGTTGAAGAACTTTTGTAGGAATGTAAAGGTAAGGGATTGGTTTTACAGGTTCTGCTTTCATTTCAGCTTCAGAATAACTAGACAAGAAGTCTTCCTCTAGAGTGGGTACTCTATAAGGATAACTCTCGTTTAGTTCTTCATATTTAAAAGATATTTCTTTTTCTTTATTTTCAATGTGTTTCTCATCCTCTTGGGTTAAAACTTCTTTTGATGACTCAAAAAAGAAAGATTTAAGCCCAGCACCCATGTAATTCATGTCATAAAACAGAGGTAAAACTTTTTGAGCCTTTTCCAAATACTTAGGATTTTTAAAACCAATTCCTTGTTTAGAATGGTAAAACCTAGTCTCTTTGGGCTGGTTTAAATGAATAGTTTGTTCAGTTTGGCCCCGTTTTAAAATTTCATCATCAAGGGTCTTTATTCGAGAGTACAAACTTATTCTTTCTTCCTCTATCATTTTGTATTTTTCTAAGCTGTCTATGTTTTCCATACTTACCGTCTCTAATGGTTTTGATAGAATAGATATTTCTTCTTTTAATGAGAGCTTTTCATTAGATAACCTATCTATACAAGATTCTAGGTACATATTCCTATCCTGAACATCTGCCTTTTCAATTAGCATATGTTTTATCACATTATGATTAGTTAACTACTTTGATTGATATAACTCAGATGACTCTTTTAATGTTTGGGCTAGATGTTCAGCCTGCACACACTTTTCTGTTTCAGCATTTAATCTAGCTTCTAAATCAAGTATATGTGTGTGCAATTTACATTCACTAGTACTGATAAATTATTTACATGCTTTGGAATGTAAAAGGAATGTACCTCTCATGCATCAGAATCTGATGACGAACATTCTGGATCGTCGGATCTGGCCATCAGACATGCTGGTGGATTTTGCGGTGTCTCCCCCTCAGCAGCAGTGTCTGAATCTGAATTGGTGGATGTAGCATAGTTATCCAATCCCAGACGATCCGCCATGTAGCAATTCTTGCCTTTGTCGTCCTCGTCATCAGTATCCTCTGCATCCCAATAATATTCTTGGGCAACGAGAGCCATAGCATCCGTCCTCTTTTTGGCGGCCTCTAGCTTCCGCTCATAGTAACCAACGTCTCTTTCAAACTTGTTCTTGAATTCCCGACCAAAGTGGCCCGGTTTGCAGCACTTGTAGCACAGACATTCTTCCGTTCCTTTAGGCTCTTCTGCTCTATGCCTCTCATGTCTCCTTTCCACCGGCCTCTTGTCGGCACGGCGAGGTTCCCTACTATCATCATGTCTGTTGTCCCGACGATCGTAGTCCCTTTGATCGTCACGTCGGTCATCCCGTCTATCATCCCGACGATCATCCCTATGGTCATAATCACGTCGATCATCCCTGCGATCATCTCTCCTATGGTCTCGCCTTTCATAACGGCGGTCATCCCGATAGTCCCGTCTATCGTCGTATCATCGGTCATCTCTGTCATTCCTTCGAAAATCGTCCCTATGATAACCATCCCTTCTGTCATCGCGTCTGTCATCCGAGTACCTCCGCGGACCGGTGCCGTAGCGGAGCTGATTGTTAGTCTTATTGAAAAAATGTCGTTGTTATAGACGATTAGTCCATAAGGCTATTTGTTCCTGAATTGCCGCTTCTTCTTCATCCATTATCTCACGCGGCAGAGAAGCATATCGGTAGCCTTGAGTATAATATGCTGTGGGAATGTTCTAGTTGGAAATCAAAGCCAGAGAATCAGTGAGTTTCATGCCCGTATTGGCAGATAGTAACAAGGATGCTAGCTGATTGGCAATCTGCTTCTGATGGTCGATGTCACCCTGATACTTTTTCAATTCTTTGAACACCACATTGATAGACACATTTGGGATGTCCAAAACTCGTCGCGTTGCTCGGCATGCAATTTGCCACTCGGGGGCTAAGGCAGCAAAGAACTGGATGTTGATGTCATCCTTGTCTTTCTTGATGTGTAGTTTGTTAAGTTCATTCAGAACTGCACAGAATCTAGTAAACGTGGTCTGTAGCGACTCCCCGTCTTTGGCCCTGAATTCAGTAAACTTTGCATTTGCCTCTTCAATTTTGGCTCTATCATCTAAGTCTGCCCCTAGCATTTGAACCTCTAATTCATCCCACATCTCTTTAGCGGACATTTTGTTGTTAATACCTACAAGAATATCAGAGGGCAGGGCTTGGTAGATCAGATATTCAGCCCTCTTATCAGCATGCTGCCTGTCTCGCTCTGCATCATTTGCAGGTTCGCGTTCAATTTTGGATGCGAGTACAGGTGGGTCAGCTTCGGGTCTAGCAGAAATTTCCCGAAATTGATAACTGTGCCTTCAGAAATTGATTGCAGCATAAGGTTGCCATTGGATTGCATACCGACAAACTTTAGAAATCGGGACTTCCACTGCTCATACTCATCTTGATACAGAACAGGTGGTCTGTTCTCGGATCCGAGGACAAGGGCTTCTCGAGACATGATATAGGGTGCTGATATGGAAGAATGAGATCTTGAAGGTGGAAACTTGATTCGGATTGGCTGAACTGCGGATGAACAGTACCCTGGATGGTACGAATTCGGATCAAATTCTGATTTCGGATAGGACCGAATTTGGGTGAACAGTTGTTTCGGTTGGGACCGAATTCGGATATACAGTTACTTCGAATGGAACCTAGACCTGGTTGACCAACAAAGGATGGACCGAATTCGGATGGGTGAAATTCGGATGAATAGTGAAAACGGATGGTATCGAATTCGGATGGACCAAGATCAGGAGACCGAATTCGGATGGTTTGAGTTCGGATGAACAGTATACACTGCGGATGAACACTTGGAAAAAGTTTTCAAGAAGGAAACACCGAATTCAAATATGGACCGGATTCGGATGGTCCGAAATGAAAGTACACAATGAAAGTACAAGTTAAAATAGGTGTTTAAAAAATGTCTGATCTGAACATCGGAGGGTCCGAAGTTCGGATGGGACCGAAGTGTGGTCCGAAGTGGGGAAAGTATGGTCCGAAGTGGATTGAACTACGGTCCGAAATGGTCTGGATTGGGGTCTGAACTGGTCCGAAAAGCAACAGTGTGCGGTCTGAATTACAGAAATTATGAAGTTTCAGAAAATGTCCAGAATTACAACTAGCAGATTTTTGGCCTAAAAATCGTTTCTAATTGATTGGAAAATTATTTTAAACACTTTTAAGCCTTTAAAATATACCAAAACACATAAAAATCTTTAAAAATGGACCAAAATAGCTAGAAAACCCATGTTTTTTGAAGATTTCAAAAACGGATTTAAGTTGGTAATATGGTGTAAAGATTGAACCTAAATAGCTCTAAATCAGTAGGGAATGTATACGAGATGATTATATGAAAAGAAAAACACGAAAATAGCAAAATATTCGAGAAAAAGAAGACCAAACCGGGTTTTTTGATGAAGAACCTCAATGAACAGCTTGAATCCGAGAAAAAAAGGTTTAAATCCACCTCCTTGAGCTCTGATACCAATTGTTGTAGATGAATCCCAGATAATATCAGCACATATATGACAATAATCACTCACAAACAGAATATTCACTCAATGATTGTGAAATGATTAAAAGAAGACAATAAGAATATTATGAATGTTGAAAGCGGCGGCTGAGAGCAAAACAACCGTGTATTGAATTCAAATTGTCAACCTTGTCTTTTCACAAAATCCTAGGAGCTATAACTAGGTTGAATCAATTAACTTTCATTGAATTGCACTTTGGCCCATTGAACTTTAAATACAAAGAAACTAACTAGAAATAAATTACAAGACAAAATATTCTAGAAATAATTATTACAAAATAAATCCACAAGATCGAAATTTAATATCTAACACATACGCACTCCCTGTGGATTCGACCCTTACTTCTCTGAGCTAAATAGTTAATTTTAAGGATTATTTCTGCGGGTCACAATGACGGCCCGTCATATATGACCACGACAAGAAACAACAAACCAAGGGGCTGAACATATTTATTGCAGAAAGAATATTGCCGACACAAAAGCCATTTCCATAGTGTATAAAATTCAAGTATTAGTTGTATGTTTTCATTTAACTGTATGTGGGATCTTGTAACGAATAGATTATTAATGTATCAGGGTTATCCGCTGATATGGTTCATCTAGTAGTCAATGTCAATGAGGATTTGCTGAGCCTGATGGAATATGTCCAAAAAAGAAAATGGTGTCTAAAACCAATATCGACATCGACCTTGATGTTCCTGTATTACGTACTAGATCATCTCCTAAACCTTTTCTTTGATTATGCCTAGGCAGAGCACCGAGCAAAAAAAATGCATTGAATGCTATTTCTTTTGTAGGCATGCTCGAAACTAATATTGATGAGATTCCATCAACAATTGCATTCCGGGTTGTTGATAATCTTGATCCAGCTGAAATGTGCATTAAGACAGGAAAAAGAAACATTGTGATAACCAAGTTGTGAATTCACGAGATGTTGAGGATACCGCTTGGTGGATTACAGATTCTGGATGAACAACGGACCATATACGATGACATCAATTATCTAGTATGGAAAAACCAATTTGAGAAGGGTAACAGTAACTATCGGGCTAATGAAGTTGCCAATAATATTAAGGCTAGTAAGGAAGCGGATCACACATTCATTCTCAACTTTCCGGTGTTATTTGTTACTGCTATTGTGGGTGGTACGAAGACCGGTACATTGAATGTAGAATGTAAATATTACCTACTATGAATGTAAACATTACATACTGTGAATGTATGAATTAATCAAATGTAAATGGTTTAATTAGCTATCCAAAATCAATTGTGAATGTATTATTTAATCAATTTCATCAATTACTTCTTTTTTTGGTGTACTAGAATGCGATAGTGACTGTTTATTCTGATTTTCTTGAATGCGTTTTTCTTGAATCTGAATGTTGCATCAGAATTTCATGAATCCGATTGTTGATTGTGTTGAACCCGATTTTGATTTGATTTTGCTGAATCTGATTAGTCTACGTATCGTGAATGGAAGAAGCGTAATTCAAGCCAACAAATTTAATTACGTGATTGTCTACGGAATCTCAATTCAAGCATTCAGTTGACCAAATAATCTATATATATTCCTAATTAAGTTAAAACTCATTGACAGTTATACACTTAATTTATTTTGTTAATATTTGCCCACCAGGATGGTGCTTTGGTTCCTTTTGATATTGAGGTGCACTGGTGATCTAGATTCACTCACACACACACACAAACACACACACACACACACACACACACACATATATATATATATATACACACAGATACGTATACATATACATATACATCCACATGTACATCTATATACATACACATATATATATACACACACACACATATACAAATATATACATATATATATATATATATACACACACACACACATACATATATATATATATATATATATATATATATATATATATATATATATATGATTCAATGTGGGTACCTCGATGCATGGGGAACCTCTGAGAACCATAATATATATATATATATATATATATATATAATATAATATATATATATATATATATATATATATATATATATATATATATATATATATATATATATATATATATATATATATATATATTGAGGTCCCATTATTCCCTCCCATTTTCTCTCTCCCTCCCTCTCCCTCTCCCCCCCCCCCCTCTAGCTTTCTCTCACTTGGCCGGTGACCGGCCATAGCGCTTCTCTCTCTCCGATCCGGCTTCAGTTCCGACGATGGTGATGATGCACCAATGATTCCGGTCATCTTTTTCTTTCCCTCTCCACCATTTTTCCACTCGTATCTCTCCCTCTCTCGGCCTATACCTCTCTCTTTCTCTCTCCGGCCGACAATGATCTCGACCATTGACGATGATGTAACTTTTTGACCGAGAATGATCTAATCTATTTTTCTCGTTTTGAATGTATGGTCATTTTTTGTGTATTTTCTTAATGGAAAACTTTGAAAGATGAATCATGTTTATCCGATGCTTATGAAAAACGACTCTAATACATCGTGTTTATGAAGATGAATCTGATAAAGATGCATCATGTTTGAAGATAAATCCGATGAAGATGCATCATGTGTGAAGATAAATCTGATGAAATGCATCGTATTTGAACATGAATCCGATAAAGATACATCGTGTTTGAAAATGAATTCTATGAAGATGCATTATGTTTGACGACGACGATGATAATGACGAACAAGAAGATGGCCGAAGATTGTTGTTAATGACGATGAACAAGACGATTCATGAATTTGAACGGTTAATATTGGATGCATCATATATTGTTTAGATTTTGTAATTTTAAAATTGTTTAGATTTTGTAATTTTGAAAGTGTATTAATTTAATTGTACATGTTCGTTACGATAAAATGTTAAATTTCATGTAAAATTATAATATACATATGTTCAAAATTGCATTATAATTGACTAATTTATATCATTTACATGTTCATTAAAACAAAATGTTTAATTTCATGCAAAAGTGCGCAATATACACATATTCATGCATATTGCACATTTGAACATGTGCATATTTTTATTTTGCATGAAACGAAACATTTTATCATAATGAACATGTAAATGATGTGAACTAGTCAATAATAATGCACATTTGAACATATGTATATGGTAGTTGTGCATTAAATTTAATATTTTATTGTAATGAACATGTACATTTAATATGGTACTCTAGTACTTCAATCAAAGACGGTACTCCATAGATCTTGTAACTATATATATATATATATATATATATATATATGTATACACACACACACACACATACAAACATATAACACATATATATAGATTGAGGTTCAATGGAAAACCTCGATGCATTGGGAACCACGGGGAACCCAAAATGGATTATCTTTTTACTAAGGATCCAATAAGGGTAATATTGTAATCTAATTATATGATAAGATTAATTATTCTTTTAATTAATAGATTATGATGAAAAAAAGAAACTAAATCAATCTCATTAAACCACTTTCCCCATTTTCTTCCCCATTTCACTCCTTCCCTCCCTCCCTCCCTCACTCACTCACTCACTCTCTCTCTCTCTCTCTCTCTCTCTCTCTCTCACAACCGTCCTCCACCATTTCGTCCCTCTCAATCTCTCCGGACACCACCTCTCTCTCTCTCAAACTCGCGACCACCATTCACAATCGACCTCCACCATTAATGTCTCTATGCATCGATGTCGTCCATCACGGTGCATCCTTGTTGTATGTGATGAAGATAATGTGATGAACAAATATGAACAGTTATGGAGATTCGATTAGATGAAGATGATGTGATGAACAAAGATGAATACGATGCATCACCTTGAACCCATTAACCTATGAACTCAAAGGTTGTTTGATTTTCATGGTGATTCACGATGAGAAGATGCATCACGATGATGGATTGATGGACACGTTGAACACGAAGATAATGAATGATGAACACAAAGGATGAACCAACATGAAGATAGTGAACACGAATAACTAATGTGCATCGTGTTATGATAATCGTTGTGGATCGACTAGTTTATGCAAAATAGATTGAAATTTTTGAATTTGTATGATTTTTGATTGAACGATGCATCGATATCTTTACCATCTTTTTTGAATTTGTATAGTTTTTGTTAAATTTGGAAGTGAATTAATTAATTTTTATTAGAATTTATTATTTAATCATTTGATGGAATATTCAGTTAATATAAATTTAAAATTTATTAATCTAGTTATATATTTTTTTCCAAAACTACCCTTCGGTAGATGCATTGAGATGTTACATCAACAGATACACATGCATGTTGCATCATGAGATGAATTGAAGTTGATCCAATGACTATAAGATGGTTCCTTAGTTGTACGATGCAAACCTAACCCTATATATACATCTATATATATATATATATATATATATATATATATATATATATATATATATATATATATATATACACACATATATACATACACTCAGGTTCCATGGAGTCTTAACTTAGAGTGGAGTCCTGGAGTCCTCCCTTGTTTGCCTTCTAATTAATGAGTAAACTTCAAAATTTTAGTACTTCTTAAAAACCCAATGTTTGGTTTAAGATGGGTATTATGGGCATTATATCTTTTTTTTGTCATCAATTAAATATTTTTTTATATTTTTGTACCTTATTTCACGTTGGTTCAGTCATTTACATAGCTTTAATATTTAACTAATTAACAATGATTCAGTGATATAGAATCCCAAAATCGATTCCATATCTTTCTTAAAATAATTTCTCCTCAAATCAAGTCTCGTATCCCTCAATAAATCATAACTGATTATCTCCTATAACATCATGTGAACATCAACTTGACAGTATTTACTTGTCATTTCTCCATTTGTTACGGCGTCAAGAGTAGAAACTGAGAGTAGGAACGAGGTTCGTAGTAGCGGTCAATTGATTTAAGGTATGTGTTTATGTATCAATTTAATGGTTTTCGAACTCGATTTGAGTTGTATTTCTTGCTCCTTTTTTATTTTCTTGATGTTTTTCTCAATATGTAAGGGTTTTGGTTGTTTGTTTACCAACCAATATGCGTGTTCCTTTGCGCAATGAACAACTTATTTGTTATAATAACCTAGTAAAATGTTGTTCTCAATCGGTTCATTTTGTCAAATTGAACCACGTTTTTGTTTCTTGAAGGGTTTTGGAATTAAAGGTTCTATTTGAACTTGTACACTCGAAAAAAGTAGGTTTCTTTTATGCACATATGTTGATCGATCTACGTAAACTATTTACTTGTTTATAGCTCCAATGTGTATGATTAATTTATGCAAAATTTCAGTTTGAACACGTTTTTCTGGCAATGCACATGTAAATTATGCACAATGTACATGTTCTTCTTGTCAATGTGGTAACCTATGTGTGTTGGATCTTCAAAATTGTAGCATACTAAAAAATAACATGTTCAACATTGTAGAACACTAAAATTTTTGTTATGTCAGTTGTACGTTCAAGATCGTAGTACACTAAAACAAACACTTAAGAAACTTATATTTTGTTTTAAATATTGCAGCACACTAAAACTGAAATAACATGTTCAACATTGCAGTACACCAAAACTTTTGCTCAAAGATCCATGAGTGATGTATATAAGTGATGTTCTGAGAGGCTTCAAAGACCCCATGTATAATTGATTTCACTTGAACAACTTGTTCAATTTTTCTAAAGTTTGAACGTAATAATCCATCAATTCTAATATGAATATGTATATGTATATGTATATGTATATGTACATATAGGGGTGGGTTCAATGGAAAACCTATATGCATCGGAAAACCTGGGAACCACTTTATAGTCATTGGATCAGGTGATGCATCACGCAAAAAGTCGATGCATCACGCGGGAATTTGATGCATCACGCAGGAATTTGATGCATCACGCGGGAATTGTGATGCATTTGTGGTGGTGCATGGAGATTTTCCAAGGTTTTCGAGACATGTTGGTTTTCCATTGAACCCCCCTATATATGTATGTATGTATGTATGTATGTACGTATGTGTGTGTGTGTGTATATATATATATATATATATATATATGTGTGTGTGTGTGTGTGTGTGTGTGTGTGTGTTTCTTGAATAGTTTTAGACAAGTTAAATTGAACATGTGTGTAAGATATTATTCTGTTCATTTATTGCAGCACAGTAAAACTGAAATAATATGTTCAACATTGTAGTACACCAAAACTTTTGCTCAAAAGATTCATGTCCATGGGTGATGTTTATAAGTGATGTTTTGAGGGGCTTTAAAGACCCCATGTATGATTGATTTCACTTGAACAACTTGTACAATTGAACATGAAATTTTAATCTGTGTAAGATATTAATCTGTTCAATTCAAGGAGGGGTTCAAAGAACCCATGTATATGTCATGTTCATGTTCTTGCTACAATTTATCTGCCATGTTCATGTAAAACTTTGCACTTTCGTTTTTTCTAGAAGCCTCCTTTTTCACCTTTTCATGCTCTCCAACTAGGCTCTTCTGTTCCTGCACCTTTTGTTTCTTATACCACTTGGAACATGTACATTTATATCTGTAGGCTTAGATGCTCCAACCAATGTCTCCAACACTTCCTGTTCATTCGGTTCATTGTTTCCAACACCGAATTCAACCTTTTTTGTTGACTCATCCCATATGTCACTAAGCAGTTGCAACTTCTCTGGGTCGTTACCGATACGATTAACCAAAGACCTCACTGATATCGATAACTTCAAAATTATTTTTTGTGTCGCGTTACATTTTTACAGTTGTTAATATGTATTTCTCTAGCACCTCAACAATCTTAAATGCCTTATATACATAATACACATGTCTGCATAGTAACCTAGTACGCTCAAAAACCATACATGTGCAAACAACATCTTGAGTAGCTGGTACGAATGTTACCTAAACATACAAACATCCACAAAAAAAAATTTGTGAGCCAATTTGTGCTAATATTTACCTATAAGTTAAAATGACATATGTACCATATTATTCCCAGGTACGTTGCTATCTTGTAAAACCCATATCTTAGTGTCACCTTGGTCAACTATGCTCGAAGATGTACATTGAAAACCCGAAGCAACAATCTCTTCTTGCACAATGCAAAAAATCTCATTTGTGTAGATGTATAATGCAGTCTTTTCACATGTGAATGGAGTCTTTAAAATGTAGTCCTTTTCTCGGCTTAGATGATCCAACTGTCATTGAGTATGGCATTGTTTGTACATGGCGACTTCATATCTACACATAAACTCAACAAGGGTTGAGTTACAACTTGCAAAATGACCAAATAAGTAATTCTCACTTTCTGATTTAGATATTGTGCACATTAAACCAGCCAAGAAAACATCATTGAAGAATGATGGAATCCATATATTTCTTATATTGAACATGTGATCCAACCATTTGTCATTCACAAGTTCATAATCTTCTATCACAGTGTTCCATCATTTTTCAAACTCAGCAACATCACAAAAGTTATCCCAAACTATGTTGTTGAATCTTTCAAAAAAATTTGGGTCTTTGCTCGTTGTATAGCCAACCTGACACACATCACACAAACATAGATTGCCACATTGAAAGTATAAATACAACATATTATGATATCAGTAAATATTAATAATCTAAAATACCTTATGTGGTGTTTTCTCTGTTATATACCCCATACATAGCATGTGTCGTGCAGTTTTAAAAACTTGTTATATTTATTTTTTCATTGACGGGTCTTGATTAGTTACTATGAAAGATGGTACTAGACCAAAATAAGTAAGAAATGCATCCAAAAGTCATCTATAGGTCACTATTTCCTCGTTTGCTAATAATCCAACATCAAAAGTCACACATCTCTTATGATTGTTTATCCCAATGAACGGAACAAAAACCATGTTATACCTGCATGAGAATAATATTAATAGTTACATATTCAATATGTGAAATAGTGCTTTACCACCTTTATAAAAAATGTTGTACTTACTTGTTGGTACGATATGTATCATCAAAGAAACTATAACACCAACTGCATTGTAATTTTCTTTTCCAGATTGATCAGCCCAAAACATACCTCATTGGAATCTATCATATGCACATGTATGCTCAAAAATATGAACATTCTTTGTTTTTTGGCGCTTTCTATTTTATTTACAGTGAATAATGCATCCTTCTCCCCAATGAAACATTTAAGGTTACACGCGAAGTTTTTTAAGTCTGTCTGGGTTGCACCAACATTGTCGTAACCACATGATATCTGTGCCAATATTTTATGGGAATACCCAGCGCCTATATATAACACCAGATACATCATATATAAAGGCTTGCTTCTAAAAATCCAACTTGCGATTTGTACGCGTTAAGTACCTATTATCTTTTGTTTCTATTAGATGTTTATGTTTCTCCTCAAATTTTACAACAATGTACTTCGCTCCATGCATATGTTTGAAAGAAATTCCAGCATAACATCTTATTCTACAAGATTGTCTGTTACACTTATTTTTCCTTGATACACCCTTGTTTGATGTGTATGAACCCTTATACATTCTGCCCCCACGGGTGCATATCACTTTTTATTTATTTTTGTTCTACCATCTCTTAAACGTTTTTCTGTTGACCTATGTGTAAATGAAACCTACTGCTTTTGCGTAGTTAGTATAAACCTCAATAGCTATTTCTAAAGTGTCGTATACACTTCCGACATTAGGTACATCAACATCATAAGTCAGAGGATTACAGGCGATCACAAGAAGGAATTAACAACCTACATCGATCAAGCATTCAGGCAGCCGCTACATTGTGTTTACACATTTGTTTCGGTAGTTCGTATGTATTCTGGATTGTCATTTGTTGTTGATGTGCTAGTTCAGACTATGTCTAGCTAAATTCGGGTGTTTGTTTTGAAGTTTTCATATTATGGAATGATGAGTGTTACACTATTCTCATTTTAATTTGGAACAAATGGGTTGTGGAATATGCATTTGAATGAATGAATAAAGTTTGATCAATCAATGATTGTTGTATGAAACAGTTTTTAATGATATCATTAGTTGTACTAAATCAGTAGAAAAGAGGAAGACAATTAATTGAATGATATGATCTGTCTTAAGAACAATCGTTGTGCAGTTAAGTTCATTCACGTGAGGATCAATACTAAGTAACATTTAGAATTTCCATGATGTGTATAACAAGGGAATGAACACCTGTTTCCTTTAAGTGATAGTTTGCGAATTATCTTTTCAATGTAGTAACGTGGTAGTAGTAATTGATAGTATTTAATCAACTCAAGGTAAATGTTTACAAATCCGATCAAAACAGTCTCGAGAACTAAACTGGCAACCTGACTTTCCCTGTGGATTCAACCCCACTTGCCCTATATATATAGTGTTTGTTGGGTTACTTTGGATACTCATGCGACTGGGTCCGTCAAAATGGTGTCATTGCCGGGGATTGACAGCGCTTGTTAGCTTAATATTTGAGTAAATGTTTTCCAATTAATATTCTCTTAATAGTAGCTAGTTATTTTTGCTTGTTAGTATTCATTTTTAACATTCTGAACAGCAAGTTCATAATCTTCACTCTGTTTGTGTGTATCTCAGGTACATGCATACTCGTCATCTGGGAGGACTTCTCCATTACAATTTGAAACAAAAATAGAAAGAACTGTCTGGTCTCTTAGGAGGTTGCACAGAGGATATTGGAGTAGTGGTGAGCCTGCTGGTGATCCAAGTGCAACAGAATTAGCTAGTTTAGAAACTCAATCAACTAACTCAAAGCATTCAGAGAGTGATAGTGATTCACACGTGAGTATGGGTGACGAAAGAAGGACTGTAGAGTACCACTACATGCCTAGTGATCAACCCGATGCTTCACCCATTCAGTATGCAGAAGTTGAGGATGAGCCGGAGATAAGGACGCATTTGTTTAGCATTCTACCTCACTTCCATGGCGCAAAGAGTGAGGAACCGTATGATCACCTTGCTGAGTTCTCGGCCTGTTGCAAGGCTAATCGAGTACAAAGAGTACCTATTGATGCTCTTAAGTTGATATTTTCCATTTTTTATTAAAGGATAAAGTCAGACATTGGTTTACCTCTTTTCCTACAAATAGCATTCACAATTGGGAGGAAATGAAGAGAGCCTTTCTGAATGAGTTGTAATCAATCAGTAAGACCACCGAAAAGAGGAACAATATTACAAGCTTTGGGCGATAACCAGGGGAGCAATTCCATGAGGCTTTTGAAAGGTTGAATGAGATGTTGCGAGCTTGTCCACATCATGAGGTGTCAAGGTGGATGTTAGTTAAGAATTTCTTTGATGGCATTAGTCAAGAAAGTAGGAACATGATCACTGCAGCATCTGGTGGTACATTTTTGGCCAAAGAGCATGATGAAGCATGGGAATTGCTGGCACAGTTAGCTAAAGGATCAAAGGTACAAGCTTGATCAGATGCACCAATTGTGGTTCAAGTTTTAGGAATTGATCATGCTTGGAAAAGAGATGTTACATCAAACATGGAGGCCCTTAGCAGATAAAGGACGCCTTGATGAGAAAAGACCAAGCAAAACAAGGAGCTCCAGTGATGTGTGTTACATGTGTAGAGAGCACTCACACTTCAGACTTCTGTTTCATGTGTATGGAGAGCATGTTAATGAAATTTTCGGGTTTAGGCCACGCCATGATCGTTTTGATCCTCATTCAGATACTTAGAATCCTGGTAGGAGACGTCATCCTAATTTTCGTTGGAGAGATGATCAAGGAGGAGATGACTATTTAAGGCCAAAGTTTGAGCAAGGGAATCGCTGTCAGCAGAACAGAAACTTCTACAACGGGATGTCATCGGGTACTAAAGAAGAAAAGAAGCGAGTAGTGCAGGAAGCACCTAAGGACTCAAAGATGGATCAGTTTTTAGATTATTTGAAGCAGTAGTCCTATATCCAAACCAAATCCATGGCTAGCCTAGAGAAGCAAATGGGGCAGATTGCAGATCAACTTACAAAGAAGGATGAAGGTCGTCTACCAAGTAACACAACAGTGAATCCTTGTCATTCTAAGTGTAAAGATAAGCAGCCTGTGGTGAATGAGGTGGAGGAGTCGAATGAGGTTAGTGAGGTGCAGAAAGTAACCACTTTGCGTAGTGGAAAGAATGTGGACAACAAGATAGTTACGTCAGCCTTGGATGAAGTGGATAATGAAGTTGTTGATGGTGAGAGACCAGTTCCACATTTAGAATCTGAGCAAGAGGTTAAGCTAATGAAGAAAGCCCATTTTAAAGAAGTTGCTTTGGAGGATGAATAATTTCAGAAACTTAAGCCAACAACACCATACCCTGTAGCGTTGGAGAACCCAATTAGACCAGCCTTTGGGAAGAAAGGACCATAGTTGGAAGAGTTGTGGGATATGTTCAACCAAGTGAAGATTAACATTCCATTGGTTAAAGCATTGCAGCAAGTTCCAGCTTATGCAAAGTTTCTAAAGGATTTGTGCACTCGGAAGCGTAAATTCAACACAACATTGCCTAAGCAGATCAACCTCACTGAACAGGTAAGTGCTGTAGTATCAAGTTCATTACCTACAAAGTTGAAGGATCCAGGTTCACCTCTTATCCTTGTTACTATTGGCAAAGTCAGAATTAAAAAGGCATTGTTGGATTTAGGTGCAAGTGTCAATATACTCCCTAGGAACTTGTTTGATCAGCATAATCTTGGAAGTTTGAAACACACAGATGTGGTGTTAAAATTGGCTGATCACTCAACTAAGATCCGAAGGGGTATGTTGACTGATGTGATTGTGAAAGTTGAGGATTCTATTATCATGTGGATTTCCTTATACTTGACTCAGATCACCGTAGTAGAGACAACCAACTTGCAATTATTTTGGGCAGACCGTTTTTAGCCACCATTAACTCCCAATTTAATTGTAGGACTAGTGTATTGGACTTAGCATTTGGAAACAGGAAGCTTAAGCTAAATTTTTTCAATGTTGTCCCCAATGCTTCTTTCGAATCTGAATGTTATTTAATTGATTGTGTTGATGAGTTAGCAGGATCTCAGGTTTCTTTGATGACTAGTAAAGATGAGTTGGGTTACATGTTGTCATGTGAGCAAGAGAAAGGTAGTGACTTGGAGTGGTTGATGAATTTAGAAGAGATGATATCGGTGTCACTGCAGAATAGGCAGCCTCCATGGTCTTTGAAAATTGAAAAGTTACTGGATAACCTCCCTGAGTCCACAAAACCTTCTTTAGAACAAGCTCCAACCTTAGAGCTTAAGACTTTACCTGCTCATTTGAAGTATGTGTTCTTAGGACCTAATGAGAGTTTACATGTGATCATTGCCTCAGACCTTTCGGTGGATGAAGAGAAAGTGTTGCTAGAAGTCTTGGGAAGGCACAAGGCTGCTATGAGGTGGACTATTTCCGACCTTAAAGGAATTAGTCTAACGATTTGTATGCATAGGATAATAACAGAACCTGACATCAAACCTTCAAGGGATGCATAGAGAAGGTTGAATCCTAACCTAAGAGAAGTAGTTAAGAAAGAGGTATTGAAATGGTTAGAAGCAGGTATTATCTACCCCATCTCTAATAGTCAGTGGGTTAGTCCTACACATACAGTGCCAAAAAAGTCATGTGTAACGGTGATCAGTACTGATGATGGCCAAATTGCAACTAGACCAGTGATTGGGTGGAGGGTGTGTATAGACTACAGGAAATTGAATCAGCCACATCAAAGGACCACTTTCCGTTACCCTTCATTAATCAGATTGTGGAGAAGTTGGTTGGCCAGAAGTATTACTGTTTTTTAGATAGGTACTCGGGTTACAACCAAATCCCCATTCACCCTGATGACCAGGAAAAGACTACGTTTACATGTCCCTATGGTACATTTGCATACCGGCGAATGCCATTTGGATTGTGTAATGCTCCTGCCACCTTTCAAAGTTGCATGATGTCAATCTTCTCAGACATGGTAGGAGGATACTTAGAGATTTTCATGAATGATTTCTCCATCTTTGACAAACATTTGAGGGGTGCCTTTCCCATTTGGAACAAGTATTGAAAAGATGTACCGAAACTAATTTGGTACTAAGCTGGGAAAAGAGCCATTTCATGGTCAAAGAGGGGATTGTCTTAGGACATATAGTTTCTGAGAAAGGGATGGAGGTAAACAAGGCTAAAATTTAGCTCATTTCATCTTTGCCACCACCTACTAGTGTAAAAGGGGTCAGGTCATTCTTTAGACATGTCGGATTCTATAAAAGGTTTATAATGGACTAGCACCATATCTTAGCCTCTATGCAATCTGTTAGTAAAGGATGTGGAGTTTGTATTTAATGATGCTTGTTTGCAAGCCTTTCAATTGTTGAAAGCCAAGTTAACAAATGCACTCATACTGCAGTCACCAGATTGGACTAAACCTTTTGAAATAATGTGTGATGCAAGTGACCTTGCAGTAGGAGCAGTATTGGGGCAGAGAGTGGATAAGAAGCCGGTTGTGATATATGATGCTAGTAAGACATTTTGTGAGGCACAACAGAATTATACCACCACAAGGAAGGAGTTGTTGGCTGTGGTGTATGCTTTAGACAAATTTCGTTCCTATGTTTGGGGTGCAAAGGTCATAGTTTATTCTGATCACAGTGCTTTTAAGTACTTATTGAATAAGAAGGATGCAAACCTCGGTTTATTAGGTGGATATTGCTGCTGCAGGAATTCGACTTGGAGATCAGGGATAAAAAGGGGTCTGAAAATGTGGTAGCAGATCACTTATCTAGGCTTCCTACATTAACTCCTAATGTGATAGAAGTGATTAATGAATCATTCCCTGATGAGAAGCTTTTATTTGTTTCAAAATTTCCATGGTTTGCAAACTTGGTTAATAATTTTGTTACAGGCCGAACACCTGCTCTTTGGACTTCTCAGCAACGAAAGTTTTTCTATGCACAAGTGAAGCACTATATATGGGATGAGCCAGATTTGTTCAAGATTGGTGCTGATCAGATTGTAAGGAGATGCATACCAGAGACAGATCAGCTTGACATCCTCACACATTGTCATAGTTTAGCATGTGGAGGACACTTCAGTGCCAAAAAGACAGCTAACAAAGTTTTGGGATGTGGATTCTTTTGGCCACCATTATTTAAGGATGCTTACGAGTTTGTTAAGTCTTGTCTAAGATGCCAACAGGTTGGGGGAATTTATAAGAGAGACCAAATGCCAATGGTCCCTATTCTAGAAGTAGAGATTTTTTATGTATGGGGCATTGACTTCATGGGCCCTTTTCCAATATCCTTTGGTTTTGAATACATTCTAGTGGCTATAGACTATGTGTCTAAGTGGGTAGAGGCAGAAGCAACACGGCATAATGACAACAAAGTGGTATGCAAATTTGTTAAAAAAGAATATTTTCTCACGACATGTGATTCCCATAGCTATTATTAGTGATGGAGGCACCCATTTCAAAAAATTTCAGTTTAGCACTTTGCTTAAGCATTATGGGGTAACTCATCATGTTGCTACTCCCTACCACCCATAAACAAGTGGTCAAGTGGAAGTATCAAATACAGAAGTAAAGAGAAATTGGAAAAGATTGTTAAGCGTAGTCGTCAGGATTGGTCTTTGAGGTTAGATGATGCACTATGGGCCTATAGAACTGCATACAAGACTCCTATTGGAATGTCTCCTTATAGATTAGTATATGGCAAGCCATGTCATTTACCTGTTGAATTAGAACATAGGGCTACTTGGGCTATTAAACATGCTAACTTTGATGTTGCTGATGCAGGTAGAATGAGGAAGTTCTAGCAAGCAATATTGGAGGAGATCAGATTGGAAGCTTATGAGAGTGCTAGGATCTACAAGGAGAAGACAAAATAGTTTCATGATAAGCATCTCAAGAGAAAGAATTTCACTGCTTGTAATAAGGTCTGGTTATTTAACTCACGTTTTAAATTGTCTCCAGGGAAACTGAAGAGCAAATGAACTAGACATTATGAGGTGATAAATGTTAATGGAAATGGAGCAGTGGAGATTGAAGATGCTAAGAACGAAAATTCTTTCATCATGAATGGGCATAGATTGAAGCTCTATGTGGATGGTGCTGTCAAAGAATAGGCTGATCAAGCAGTTATAATTGAGGTAGTGGTTCTTGAGGAGCCAACATATTCAGCTTTGTAAGCATTAGGAAATCTAAGTCAAGCTAAAGACTTTAAATTAAGCGCTATTGGGAAGCAACCCAATGAATTTTGTGGGTGTATTCAGTGCAAACCCTCACGAGACTACAACTCGTCTATTCAAGTGAATTGGACGGTTTAAAGGCTTGGTACATGTGCTAAGTGTAGTCGTGTTCCCTACGAAAGTGGTTAATTCCTATTAGTGTGTTGTGTTAGTACTAGGAGATAACATTTTGAGTAGTTAGTTTAGGAAGTTAGTGTAAGTACCGGTTCATTAAGTTAAGTTGTGAAGGGGTGCTTTGAGAAATTAGGTAGTAACCTTGAAAAGAGTGAGGAAGTAGCAGCGTTTAAGTGAGCTTCGTAGACACTGGGAATAATTTAGATAACGAGAGGGAGCGTAAGCTATACGCTTACACAAGCTTTTCGATGCATTTATAGTGTCCTCGACGCTAGGTTAGACGCGCCCTTACCTTCCGCGCGTATAAGCTTTTAAGCGTCGTCTCTTTCATTTTCACCGTTTTCCTTTTATTCTAAACGCCAATCCTTTTTCTCTCAGACGCCTGGCGATCATCATTCCACACCAATCTCACACGTTCACACAATCATATCTTCGTTAAGGTAAGTTATTTTTAGAGTTCTTGAGTTGAAGAGCACAAATTAGTCACTATAGGCACCATATTACTGTATATATGCTATGTGCTACTTTTAGTGATAATGTGTTGATCTTTAGTGTGCAAGAACGCATACATTTCATTTGCTTGAACTTCTTGTATTTCATGTTTCGGGAAGTTAGGGTTGTACCATTCCGAAATTAGGGTTTTGTGATAGTTGGGTTTTTCTGATTAAGTAGTTTTTATCTACATGTTTTAACCTTTCGGTGTGAGGATGTGTGTGTTAAGATGAGGAAACAACTATAACAGTTGTCGTTTATTCCTTTTTGTTCATTTTGTGTTATTTGTGTTGTTGTGATTATATTGATCTTCAAATCTATGAGTTTGCTTGTCTATGGGTGACTAGTAGATTTTAACAGGGTGTAATGTATAGGATTCATGCTAGATGCCTAAGTTAGGGAGGGGATGCTTCCACCATTAAGTTGGTTAAATAGGCTATGTTAGTGTATGGAGAACAGGGATTCAGGTTGAATATAGGCTAAAGTAATGTGTGTGAACATGTTATAGTAACTGCATTGTGTTAACTGCATTGGATTGTTAACCTGTTCATGATGAGTTAGCATAGAAAGGTTGCACTTTAGGCACACCAGTTAGTTTGATGCACATCTGACCCTTGTTTTATAAACCCATAGCACCATGACGAGGGCTTCTGCTAGGAAGAAGGCAGCAACTCCGGTGTCAAGAAAAAGGGCTAGACAAGTGCCTTCATCATCATTGCCATCAGCCACTGAGCCACAACCAACACCTCCTCCAAAAACAATAATGTTGGAGGATGATATTCGCTTCTATTTGGAGAGGGATGTCAACATGGAGGAGTTCAAGGATTATGGAGTTATTGACTGTTTCTGGAAAATGGGGTGGATGGAAGCAATCGACTGGAAGAAGGATGTGATATGTCCAGAGGCTTTGAAGGAATTTTGTGCCACTGCGAAGAGGAAAAGAGATGCAACACACACTTCTTTGGTGCTACAGGCCACAGTTGCAGGCCATGAGGTGGAAATCACTACTGAAAAGGTGCAGCAATTGATGGGCTTTGATAGTGGAGCTGATCAAGAGGAGGCTCCAGTGGTATATGAGTTGTGGGGCGAGGAGAGTATGAAGGAAGTCCCTGTGGTAGCCCCAGAAGTGTGGCAGAGGTACTTGACCATTGTTTTTGAGCTGACTCCTACACAGGCCAAGACCTACACCACTTTTCATAGGAAGGATCTTAGGCCGTTGGCCAAGGTTGTTTGGAAGTTGGTGCTGTACAATATCCTCCCTCGCAACCCAGACACCACTAGCATTAAGGTGAAAGAAGTGTTTGTTGTTAATGCCCTACTCATGGAAAAACCTCTTATACCCTTAGCCCATCTTTGTCTTCACAATATTTGGAATCTGATCCTTTTATCCCATAGAACTGAGTTAGCACATGCTAGGTTGTTGTCAGATATGTTTGATCTTATGGGTGTTCTTCCAGCCAACCCTGTCTTCTTAGCCATTCCTGATAATGAGCGGTGCTTTACTAAGGCTCTCTTTGGGAGGATGTCATTCATCCTAGCAGGAGAGTTTGCCATTATCAGGGATCAAGCCAACAAATATGAAACCAAGTTAGTCAGGCCTCGTTCCCCTACCCTCAAGCCACAATTTTATGTGGGGTCTTCATCTGCCATTCCCTCTACTTTTACAAATGATTTCATCAGAGGTAATGAAAAGTTATCCAAGATGGTGAGCAAGGTGTATCATGAGATCCATCAAGTTGTGTTGGCCATGTTTAAAGCCAATGCTGAGAAGTTGGACAACTTGGCTACCTTGCTCAACGTGACCAGAAGAGAATAGTGTGGCACCAGAACCGGAGTCGGAAAAGCATGGAGAGGAGCAGCAAGGGGAAGTAATGGGTCCTCGGGAGATTGGAAGAGCATTTGCTGGAGATGAAGACGCCCCATTGATGTAGGGGTGTTATTAAAGGATTAAATGATTGATACTTTTTAAGTTGTGTCTGTGTGGTTGCCTTGATGGCGTTAAACAATTTATCTTTCTGTCTTTCGTTTATCTGTGTTGGTTGTCACTAACTCTGAATGGTTGCCTTCTTAGAGGCATTTTTGGTTGTGATTGTGATGCTCTTACTTCTATGCTCTTTTGTGTCTTTGTGCTGTGTTGTTACTGGTCCTATTTCTAGTATTTGGTGTACATTAGGCTTAATTATGATTGTTTACTCTTGTGCTGAGGACACAACTTTCCTCTAAGTTGGGGAGGGGGTGTTTAAAATTTTTTGAACTTTTTGTGTGTGATTGGTAGCACGTACGCATGGTTTGCATGTGGAGGCGTTGCACTTATCGTTTTAGACGCTCCTGCAACATGGAGGTAAATGCAGGGATTAAAAACATGTATAGGCTTAACGGGCTCATTATGCACATAGTGAATAACACGTTTAGTTCGATCAACATGTTCATTTTTAAAATCTATAATTAGTGAACATACATGAACTTACAATGAATAACATGTTCAACTTATGATAATGAACAGATGTTCAAAAATAAATAAATTGCACATGTGTCCATAGTACAATAAACAACATGTTTAACAACCCATACTGAAGATATATGTTCAGAATTGATCAACATGTTCATTTTAAAAATGTGTAATTAGTGAAGAACATGTACATACAATGAACGTCATGTTTAATGATCCATATTCACCACATGTTCAGAATAGATATAATGTACAAGGGTCCATATTATAACAATGTTCATGTGTTCATCATATATACATGTGCAACTACATATGAACAACTATGAATACAGTAAAAAACGTCCATTAATATATCTATAAAGTCCAACGATTTTTTTTTCTGCAAATAATGCTGGAAAACAACAGTAATTTCGCTGAAGTGATATAACTGTTAGTGCACCCTGTGTGACGATAGCAGTCTAAGTATCGACATATTTTGTAAAAGTCAATTTAACTATTATTATACATTAACAAGTCGATCTCTGTTATATATTTGTTATATGTTTGTTTATATATGTTTGATATTAATTGTATATATGTTTGAACTTGGTGTAATGTATTACAATAAGTTCAAACATAAGTTTGAAGGTAAAGGTTCGAATTTGCTAGAGGATAAGTTCGAAAAGGCCTTGGGCCAAGTTCGAACTTGTCCCAGACAAACTCAAACTGAGTAGTATAATTAAGGGTTAATTCGATTAATTATCCGAATTTTGCAGAATTTCAAAGCGATTAGTGCAAAGGGCGATCTCGAACTTGATAGCATTCAGAGAGTTTCGTTTGGAGAGAATCATTGTGTTGGGACGATCCGTTGTTCGTCTATCACTGTGCTAGTCTCCGTGTTTCGGTGTGCGTAGTATATCCGTCAAGCTGCTAACGAGGATTCCGCACTCGTTGGCAGGTGTCGCGTCAAGATAAGATCCCTAGTCAGGCGACCTTACAAGTGGTATCAGAGCCATTAGGGTGTTCGTGGTGTTCTTCGTGTTCACAAGTAAAATCTGTGGTTTCTTGACGTTTTTGGACGGTCAAATCACGTTTTTGGATAGATTTTCGAGCTATAAAGGAAACATAACGGAGAATAGTTTGCATTAATTCAAATTTTTTGGTCGAAATCTGTGAAGACCTCCCCTTCTGGGGCAGTCCTCAGAGTCTAGGTCCCACAAATTGCAATACGATATCAACCATACTAAGATAGGGTAATTATAATGCGGAAAATTAAATTACATGTACATACAGATTAGGATACAGATTACATATTTCAAATTAAACTTATAAAAGGATACCATCTAATCTAATCATTACATCATAGAATCATATCAAATCTACCCAAAACCACAACATTTGCTGTCTTCCAATCAGTACCGAAAGGTTTGGTTGTGTAGTGGTCTATAGAAACTTCTGTCTTGATCTTTAATAGACCTAAGAGCTAGGTCCGGCAGGTGACTTTCCTTTGCTTTTTCCTGTAAAAATTATAATGTAGCAACTGTAAGCAATGCTTAGTGAGTTTATAGATTTTCAAATTAACATGCATGTCAAGCAGATCATCAGTCTAGCGTGATATGTCTTGGCTGCCACTACAGCCCTCATGATTGAGACATAGAATCATAGAATTGGATGATGTTCAGGCCACACTCACACTTAAATCGTGGGGATCAGCCACATACTGGGCTAGCTACCAGTAAGTCAATATGGCGGAACATCGGAGGTCATTACCAAGTTCATAAGAACTGGTGAAATAGCCAGGTCTAGAACAATAGACCATCAAGGCTAATCAAGCTGAATAAATCTATCAAGTGTCTGATCAATAGTGAAAGCTTAAGTCGTAGAAGTCATGATAGCAATGAATCATAAAGCAATGTCTGAAGAAATCTTAAATGCAATATGAAATGATAATCAAATAGCTATCATGATCCACTGGGCAACACCGAACCATAGTGTGCACAGGTCTCAATCCAGCTGATACCATGAATGTCAATAAATCTAACATCAACAATATATCTCAACCGGAATTTAAACATGTTCAATCTGAATATCTATAACTCACAGATCTGGGTCTTTATCAAACAGATATAAAAATCTGCCACCTGAGTTATCTCAACATTTTATCTTTGTCAATCTGTTCTCTGTAAATCAAGTCTTTGACCCGCTTTTAAATCTTTTAAATCTTTGTCTCTATGTTCAGAATTTCACTGAACCTGTCCAGAATCATATCATATTAAATCATGTCAATATTATCATCTTTTAATCTGAAATTCTTAATCTTATCTGATTCTGATAACTGATAACTCATTAATCTTCTTGGTTCATTTTCTTTGAATTCTTTAAAATATCAAAATAAATGAATCGGATTCGGATCCATCAAATTCGGATTATCCGGATGAATCATCCGAATTCGGACAAGTCCAGATCTGGCACCCGGATTCGGACCTATCCGAAATGAGTATCCTATATTCGGATTAACAACCATCCGGATTCGGACCACTCATCCGAAATATAACAATATCCGAATTAGTATCATATCGTCCGAAATATAGGGATCCGAAATAGGCACCATCCGAATTCGGTTATACCCGAATTCGGATCCCATACTTAGCATTTTTCCCAGATTTGTTCTTGGTGTTCTTCATTTTATTCATACGGATTTTTATAAATTTTCACTAAACATATTTAAAATTGACATGCAACTAAATATATTGATGTATTATCATTATTGGATCGATTATATACATTTTTCCCTATTAATAACATCATATTTTGATCAAGATCATCCAAAATATACACATTTTATTAAGAACACATATTTTATAAAAATACCGATTTTATTCATTTTTGGACAATCTAACCACAAATTCTTGTTTCTATCACTTTTATATACTTAATTACATCATTATCTATCAATTATATACACATGCAACAACAAATTCGGGTTATAATTCTTGTATTTTCGGTTTTCATAAAACCGAACCAATATACTCAAAATTTCGAATTTAAACGAAATATTACCTTGATATCTTGTTGTTTGATGACAACTGATGATTATTGTAACTCCTTTGATCTTGAATTCTTCAATTAAAGGCAAATTAATGAACAATTTTGAGTATTTTGTGAGTTTGGCCGTAAGTTAGAGAGAGATTAGAGAGAGAGAGTAATTTTTGTGTTAACGATCTTAATGATCATTTATTTGTGTTTATATACTTCATTTGAATTTAACCCACTTTTACTTTTGTATTTTACATCTCTTTTATTCTAATCATTTTTAATAATCTAAAATCAAATATATATAATTTTAATTAAATATTTTCATATTCAATGAAATTAAACAAAATAATTAATGTAATAAAATCACATTATTTTCTCAAAGTACAAAAATTATAACTGGATCAAAAGTTGGGTTCTTACAAAATCAATATTGTTACACTTAAAAAAATTGGTTTAAACTGAAACCTTGAAAAAATCGAATTGTTGGCCGTTTTTCGAACTTGCGGCGCTCGAACATCAAGGGGGTATTAGGGTTTATTCGAAATTCGAATTTGTCAGAAAATACGCTCCTGTCGAAGTTACTTTAGGGTTTGATTCGAATTTGGTTAATTCGAATTTGCTCATTTTCGAATTTTCCCTATATTCGAATTTAAGTATTCGATTTTGGCAAAACCTTCGAATCTGTCATTTATTTTCGAATTTTTTTGATTTCAAACTTAATTTCGAATTTAATTTCAAACAAATTTAAACTTAATTAAATTCGAACTTTCTCAAGATTTGAAAGTGTTAATTTAAATTAATTTCGAATTAAATTAATTAAGTTTTAAATTCAAACTTTTACGAAACAATGACAAGTTTACAAAAGGTTTATTGAAATGGATCATGAGGTCGGAAAGGCAAATTCTCCACCTAAGTTGATGAAGTTGGAGGATTACTATTGGTGGAAGGATAGGTTCGCCGACTTCGCTCAATTCAATGATATGAGAATGTGGATTTGTATCGACGAGGGATACATTCCACCTACAACAAAAGTTGAGGGACGACAACGAGTCTTGTCATATCAAATGATGAAGGATGATGATAAGAAGTTATATGAGGCCGAGAACCGAGCATTCTCGATTCGAATGGCTTTACCTCAGGAGATCCTGCACACATTTCGAATCAACGAACAGCAAAAGAGTTGTGGGATGCATTGGAGAAAAGGCGTGAAGGTAATCCGAGGGTTAGAAAAGGTAGAATGGAAATGCTCAAGCAGCAGTTCGCTATTTTCAAAACTTTGAAAAACGAAAAGCTGGATGAGACCATTACTAGGTTCTATCATTTGTTGACTGAGTTAGACAACCACGATGTCGAGTATCGTGAGTTAGAGAAGACTGAGAAAATTCTAGATGCTTTACCAGCCAAATGGGAGATGTATGTAGCGCTGATAAAGCATGATGAAGAGAAGTTTGAGACTCTAACTCTAGAAAAAGTCATAGGAACGCTGAGGGCCTATAACTTTGAATTGCTGAAGAAGGAAATGGAGTATGACAAAGTACAGGATCCGGATATGTATTTTGGGAAGTCCAAACCTTCAGTGGCAAGTGAATTAAAGACGGCTACAACATTCTTTATGGGTGAAACATCGACTCCGGTTGAAGTAGATGACTCAGGGAGCTGGGCTTTCTTAGGGTACTCCAGACCGGAAGAAAAGCCAACTCAGTGTGCATCTACGTCTGAAGGATACTCAAGGATGCCGATGAGCGCAAAATCAGCTGAAGATCATTTAAATCTTTGGGATAATTGCGCAAAAAACCCCAAACTTGTCCGCTTTTTGTGATTAAAACCCCAAACCATTTTTCGTTGCATAGAAAACCCTGAACTAACTAAAAATCAGTTAATCAAGGTTTTATCGATGAGTAACGGGTTGAAACCGGTTATTAATCCTACGTGGACTGATAAATAACCTACGTAGAATTATTTTTAATTGTTGAAACCGATTTCCAAGTATTACACATCATTTTTAACCACGTTGATAATTTTTAATTGTAATTTTTAAATGGGATTACATCATCTATGAGCGTTAAAAATGATGTGTAACACTTGCAAATCGGATTCAACAATTCATATTTATTCTACGTATGTTATTTACCAGTCCACGTAGGATTAATAACCGGTTTCAACCAGTTACTCATTGATAAAACCTTGATTTACTGATTTTTAGTTAGTTCGGGGTTTTCTTTGCAACGAAAAATGGTTTCGGGTTTTAATCACAAAAAGCGGACAAGTTTGGGGTTTTTTGCGCAATAATCCCTAAATCTTTTGGCTTCATTTGTGGCCCCCTATGACAATTGCGTTCAAGGGAAAATCAACGATCCTGCTCTATGGGACGAAGACTATGATCAGGTAGATCCTGATGATTTAGAGGAGATGGATCTTCAATGGCAACTGGCCATGGTGACTCAACGAGTTAGGAGATTCATCAAGAACACGGGCAGAAATCTAAATGTCAGCAACAATAAGACTGGATTTGACAAATCCAAAGTTAAGTGCTACAACTGCCAAGGGTTAGGACATTTTGCTAGAGAATGTCAAAGACCTATGGTTGAGAACTACCAGAACCAATACCAGAATCAATCTCAGGGGAGATATCAGCCGGGTAGTTCGAGTAATCAGGAAAACATAGTTGGTCTGTTAACCAATGTCACATCTGATAGACAGCTCGATGGAACATACGATTGGAGTACACATCCAGAGTCTAACGCTAGAGCCTTCATGGCTGAGGTAACAAAGACTGGAAGTGTCGGAGCAAAGGAAGAGGCTGAGGACAGAAATCAGAATGATACCAGTCCTGTGCTAGTAGAGAAGTCAGACAGTCAGACAATTCTAGAGTTTGCTGCACAAATGGCAAACGTGGATTCAGCTCACGCAAAGGTAATTCTGAACTCCTCTACATTCCGCGATTTATGTGCTTTCTGTGCTACTACTAATGATAGATTAAATTTAGTACTAGAAACACATACTAATCTAACTGCTTAAAATGAATCCTTAAAATCGGATAATGCTAGCCTCTTAGATATAAAAGAAGACCTTAGGAATAAGCTTAAGGCAGATGCACAAGATGTCATAGTTTTAAAAGACAAGCTGAGTGAGCAGTGTGTTAGAATAGAACTACTGTATGAACATGTTGAGGCGTTGACCAAAGAGCTTAAGATTAAAGAGGTAGAGCTAGCAGAAGCTAAGGTTAAGGTTGCAGAGGTGAATAGTAAACTGGAAAAGTTTAGGAACTCTTCACTGAACCTAGGGAAGATCTTAGATGCACAGCGTCAGTCTAAGAAACCAGTAGGTTTAGGGTATAATGAGAGTCCTCCACCTTTCAATGACAACTATGTGCCTCAGCCTCAGGACAAAACTGATAAACCAGTTGAATCAGAGGTAGCATCTGAACCTATGTCTGAATCTGTTAAAGATAAAGAAACTAAGGTGACTAACAATAATGCCAAGATTAAGAAAGTCAAATTTGTGACGTCTTCTAGTGATAAGATTGTAGGAGAAGCCAAACCTGACTTTAATAATCAGAAAGAAGAAACAGTCACTGTAGTTGAGACAAAAGAACATGACACTAGTGAAACACCTAAGTCAAAGGGCACGCATAAAAAGTCTATTGACAAAATGTCTTGTTTTAGATGTCATGAAAAGGGACATGTTGCTTCTAGTTGTCCACATAGGAAGGTCGAATCTACACCTAAAAATGGAAAGCCGGAACAACATAAACCTTCTCCTAGTGTAGCAAGCACAAGTGGTTCTCAAAACACCGAGAAAATTGTGCAAGTTACACCAAAGATTGCTGTGAAACAAACATCTGTGTCAGGTAGACCAAATGAAGTGGTTAGGACTAAGTCACCAAATAGAGTTCCTAATCAATCTAGGCCAGGACCACAACAAAATTATAGGAGTACTACACCTAGAAGAGCTTACACTCCGGTTAGGTCACACACTCCTGTAAGACATCAGACACCAGGTAGAGCCCAGGGATATCACTCGGAAATGCCTTATAATCGAAATTATTCAAGAGCTCCACAGCAAATGCCTACACAAAGGCCAAGAGTGAACTTAAATCACTCTGCACCACAACAGGTTCTCAATCAAACACCCAAGTCACCTGAAAGGAGAGATGGGTATTTGAAGGAGTTCACGTATGTGGATGAGAATGGTATTACCAAGTCAGTCATGGCTTGGGTTCCCCGTGATAACTAACCTATTTTCTTTCATCTGCAGGAGATAACTACAGGTCTAAACAACAAGTGGTTCGTCGACAGTGGTTGCTCTAGGCACATGACTGGGGAAAGAAGTCTACTCACAGACTTCAAGGGAGGGAACAGGGGATTTGTATCATTCGCTGGTAACAAAAGAGGAAATATCACCGGTGCTGGAGTGGTCACTAATGGGACTATCAAACTGGATCAAGTTTATCACGTTGATAAACTTGATCACAATCTCATTAGTGTATCTCAAATCTGTGATAAGAATATTTCAGTGATTTTCACTGATACTGAGGCGTTAGTGCTAAAACCGAGATTTAAAGTACCTGAAGAGTGGATACTGATGAGGGCCCCAAGGAAGAATGACTTGTACATGCTAGACATGAATAAACCGGAATCTTCGTTGGGACCAATATGTCTTCTATCTAAAGCTTCAGAGACCGAATCAGTTTTATGGCACAGACTCATGGCACACTTGCACCTATGAAAAATGAACTACATCACTAAGAATGGACTGGTGCAAGGTGTTCCAATGAAGAGTTTTCAGTTTGAAGACAAGTGTGTACCGTGCAAGAAAGGCAAACAACACAAGAAGACACACAAGTCCAAGAGTCAGAACTCTATATCTGCCACTTTCGATTTGTTGCATATGGACCTGTTCGGACCAATCAACAAAAGGAGTATAGGTGGTAGTTGGTACTGTTTAGTTATCACTGATGATTACTCACGATTTTCATGGATTTTCTTTTTAGGTACGAAGGACGAGACAGCTGCCAAGCTAATCGGGTTCTTAGACCAAGTCGAAAACTCTTATGGGATGCGGGTAAAACGTATCAGGAGTGATAACGGAACGGAATTCAAAAACACTGTAATTGGTGTATATTGCCTATCAAAAGGCATAGTGCATCAATTTAGTGCACCTTATGAGCCACATCAAAATGGGGTGGCTGAACGGAAAAACAGGACTTTGATTGAGGCAGCAAGGACCATGCTCTCGGATTCAAAGCTTCCTACCATGTTTTGGGGGAGGCAGTGAATACCGCTTGTCATGTTTTAAATCGGGTCCTTACTGTCGAATCACTGAACAAAACCTGTTATGAAGTTTTGAATAAAAGGCCACCAAATTTAAGTGGCTTCGAACCGTTTGGGGTACCGTGTACATTAATGAAGACAAAACATCAACCTAAGTTTGGTGAAAAGGCTGACGAAGGTTATTTCCTAGGTTATGTGCCTAATTCACCAAATAAAAGTGTTGGGAAATAGTTTAAGTACATTCAAGCTGTTAGTTAGACTTCTCAGACTGTTAGTAGATTTGTCATGTAAATACAAAGTTCATGCTGCTAGTTGAAGAAACTCGAGCTGCCAGTGTAAAAGTTCAAGCTGCCAGAGTAAAACAACTCAAGCTGCTCAGTTCATGCTGTCAAGAGATTCAAGCTGCTCAACAGTTTCATAAACAGAGAGTGCTGATTTTCAGGAAAGATATCTACACGAAGATTCCAGCATATCTACTATCAGAGAAGTCATAATCCTTCAAGGAAACAAGTCCAAAAAGCAATATAAATACAGAGAATAGGTCATTCTATTGTATAGAAGTTTATAGAAGTATATAGAAGTTTTCTGCATATTTTGAGTCTGTAATTGCTTTGTTGATTAAGTTTTCATAAGCCTCTAAGGTTGTAAAACCCTAAGAACAGTCTGTGTTCTTCGTCTAATCAAAACAGATTAGAGGTGATTGTAATCATTGAATTCAGCAATACAAACAGTCTTGATTACTTCTTATGTTTTATGCTTCATTGGTTCTGAAAGTTTTTGTTAAAATAATTAAGTGTTATTCCGCAAACTTCTTAATTAAACTTTGATTCAAAGCAAGATTATTGATTTATACTCTGATAAATTTCAAATCAGTTAATCTTGGTTATTCATATTTTAGATCCTGACAAGTGGTATCAGAGACACAGGTCGTTCTTTGTTTTTCAAAGTCGAAAACTTTCTTTCAAATTTTTAATCTTTTACAATGGAATTTGAAAATAGCAGCAGTGGATCTGGGCAAGGACTCAAAGTGCCTATGCTCAAGCCCACTGAGTTTGAGATGTGGAAACTCAGGATTCAACAGCATATTCAATTCATTGATTATGCCATATGGGAAGCTGTTGAATTCCCTCCTGTAGTTGATCCAGAACTTGATGCTGAGGGAAAACCAGTCAAAACTCCTCCAAAAACTGAACTTGAAAGGAAGGCTAGAATGAATGAAGTGAAAGCACTCACACTATTACAAATAGCCATTCCTAATGCTTATCAACATCAGTTCAAAAAGTTTTATACTGCTCACTCTCTTTGGAATGCCTTAGAGAAGAGGTTTGCTGGTAATGCCAGTACCAAGAGAAATCAAAAAGACCTCTTGAAACAGCAGTATGAAAACTTTTCTGGTGGCAAGAATGAAAACCTCACTCAAATCTTTGACAGGTTCAACAAACTGATAAGTGAACTGGAAAGTGCAAAAGTCAATCTGGATCAAGATGAAGTCAACAGAAAGTTTCTCAGATCTCTTGGAGAAGAATGGACAGTCTATGCTGCACAGTGGAGAACAAAAGACACACTTGATGAGATAGAATTGGATGATCTATATAACAGTTTAAGAGTGTTTGAGACTGAGATTGATGCTAAAAAGAAATCCTTTTCTTATAATCACAACACTGCTCTTCTGTCTTCTGAAAAATCTAATAACTGTGATTCTTTTTCAGGTGGTGATGGCAATTCTGCTGAAACTCACTATGAGGCTTTTGTTGCCAATGATGGATTATTTGCTCTAAATATTGAAGACTTAGAACAAATTCATCCAGATGATCTTGAAGAGATGGATTTAAAGTGGCAACATGCAATGCTGACCATGAGAGCCAAAAGATTTCTGAAAAGAACTGGTAGGGCCAACTTTCAAGCCAAGACAGAAGGCAAACCATCTTTTGATAAATCAAAAGTGGAATGCTATAAATGCCATAAGCTTGGTCACTTTGCCAGAGAATGTAGATCTCAAGGTCAACAGCCATCAAGGACTTCACAGCCCATCCAAGCGTCCTCATCAACAGCACTTGTCTCTCAAGAAGACAATGTGTTTGACTGGAGTGATCAGACAGAGGAAGAATTTCAAAATCAAGCACTTATGGCAGAAACATCAAATGTCTCCTCCACTGAACTACCATCTGAGGTAAATTCTAAACTCTGCTCTCAATCATGCAAAAATATGGTTAAAAAGTACAGAGATCATAATGAGAGCATGTGCAAAACTCTAGCTAAGATGGAAGAAAGGAGATATGAATATATGCAAGCCATAGAAGATCTGGAAAAACAGATCAATGATTATAAGGATAATGAGATTCAAATGGGGTATGATAGAACCTATCATGAATGGGAGAAAAAGGAACTCAATAAGAAAATAGAATCTCTGAATAAAAAGGTAGAAGAGACTGAACAGAAGGTGTTAGAGGCTAATAAGAAACTAGAATCTGTTAACATAGATCTAGGAAACTTCAAGTTAGCAAATCAAAAGCTAGAACACCTAATGGAAGTTCAGTTCAAAGATAGAGTGAAATCTCAGGTCAATCCCAAAGAAGGAATAGGATACAGAGCTACTCCACCTCCATATAATAACAAGTACATTCATCCAATGAGTGAAGTTGCTGATAGACTCGTCAATGAACCACTAGATGAGTCTATGACTATTGTAGATCCTATTCTTGATAACAGTCCTGAATTAAAAGAAGATAAGAGTCAAAATAGAGACTGTGACACAAAGAGTGCACCCATAGAAGTCCAAGTTCCCAGTAAGAAAGGAAAAGAGAAGATGAGTGTATGCAATGCTACTCCACAAGTTTCTGTACATTCTAACTGTAACACTGCATCTTCATCAAAAGGAACTAAAAGAGGTAAAACTGTTTCTATCTGCACATGCCAAAAGCATGGTGTTCAAAAGTTTCCTAAACAACAGCAGGTAAGAGGAAACCAGAGAAACAAGAACCAGAAATTGACAGAAAAGTCTGGTGTTCCAATTCAAACTGTCAAAAGATGCTTTCACTGTGGAAGGAAGAATCACTTAGCCAAGGATTGTTTTTACAAACCAGCTGTTGCAAAACAGACTGTGCATCACACAAAATCAAATCCTAAACAGGCAAAGCACTCAAAAGTGAAACCTTCCACAGCAGCTCCAAAGAGAACAGTTGATCACAGATTCTCAAAAGTTAATAAAAAACAGTCCACACATCAAAAACAAGTTTTGGCAAAGCCTAAATCAAGTTTTAAACAAATATGGTGTGTCAAGGACAAATCTGTTGCTCAAACTGCTAATGCAAAAGATCAGACTGCTAAGTCAAAATCTGATGCTGTTAGTGCAAAAACTGAAACTGTTAGCACTACAAACACAGCTCAAGCTGCTGGGCATCAAACTGGAGCTGCTAGTGAATCATCTGAGACTGTCAGAAGAAAAGATGATCAAAATAGTTGGATACCTCATATTATCACTAAATACTCTCCAAAGACTCCATCAGTAGATCTCACCAAATATAAGAAGTCAAAAACAGTTTTTAGTTATGTCAATGTACAAGGCCAACCCAAAACCAATTTGGTTTGGGTTTACTCCACTACTAACTAAGCTGTTATTTGTGCAGGGCAACCACAGGTCTCCTCATAGAACAAGATGGCATCTGGACAGTGGATGCTCTAGGCACATGACAGGCAATTCTGAATGCTTGTCAAATTTCAAAGGTTTTGATGGAGGTTTTGTTGCATTTGGAGGCAACTCAAAAGGAGGTAAGGTTACAGGTAAAGGTACTGTTAATGCAGGCAACATGACATTCCATGATGTTCTGTATGTTGAACAGCTTAAGTACAATTTATTGAGTGTCTCTCAAATCTGTGACAAGCAAAACATTGTTCTGTTCACAGATTCTGAGTGCATTGTTCTTTCAAAGGATTTCAAAATTCCTGAAAATCTTGTTTTACTTAGAACACCAAGAAAGGACAATGTTTACTGCCTGGACACAGCTCTCTTGACTAAATCAAATACTTTAAGCTGTTTAATATCCAAAGCATCATCAAATGAGTCTGCTCTTTGGCATAGAAGGATGTGTCACATGAACTTCAAGTCCATGAATGATTTAGTTAAAAAGAATCTGGTAAGAGGATTACCACAAAAGGAGTTCATTTGTGATGATCATTGTGTAGCATGTCTTAAAGGTAAGCAACACAAAACTTCTCATAAGGCCAAAGAAGTAAATTCAATCTCATCTGTTCTTCAGTTGTTACATATGGATCTATTTGGTCCAACATCTGTTTTGAGTTTGAATAAAAGGGCATACTGTTTAGTCATTGTTGATGATTTCACCAGATTTACTTGGGTTTACTTTCTTAGGTCCAAAGATGAAACTGCTGAGCTAGTTAAGTCTTTTATCCTTAAGATAGAAAACCAATCCAATTCCAAAGTTAAGGTGATAAGATCAGACAATGAAACTGAATTTAAAAATCAAATTCTAAACAGTTTCTGTGAGTCCAAAGGCATTGCTAGACAATATAGTGCACCAAGAACACCACAGCAAAATGGTGTAGCTGAAAGAAAGAACACAACATTAATTGAGGCTGCTAGAACAATGCTAGCTGATTCAAATCTGCCAATGACTTTCTGGGCAGAAGCTGTTAATACAGCCTGTTATGTTCTAAATAGGGTTCAAGTTGTCCAATCTCAAGGAAAAACTCCCTATGAGTTATTGCATAACAGAAGTCCCCTAATAGCTTTCTTCAAGCCCTTTGGATGCCCATGTACTATTTTTCACACTAAGACTCACTTAGGGAAGTTTGAGAGTAAGGCTGAACAAGGATTCTTTGTAGGATACTCAACTCAAAGCAAAGCCTATAGAGTATACAACAGTGTGTCTAAAACAATTGAAGAAAGTGCCAATGTTGAATTTAATGAAAATACTGCTAATATCAAAGGCACTGGTCCTGATTGGTTGTTTGATTTAGATTCACTAACAAATTCTCTGAGCTTTGTTGAGTATACTGCAGAAGCTGATGCATACAGGGTTGAAGCTGCTAACACAAATTCTCATGCTGCCAATACAATTTCTCATGCTGTTGGCACAAAGTCTCAGACTGCTGCAGATTCAACAAGTTGGGATGATTTCACCACTCTACCACTTCTGTCTTGTGATCCTCCAGGGGTCCTGAATGATACAAATCCAGACACTGAAGTGCCACTCCAAAGTTTTGAAAGAACAGCTCCAACACAACAGGAAACAGTCCCAGATTCAAGTCAAGCTGTTTCAGAAACTGAACCATTCACTGGTTCTGATGGAGATGATACCAACCTTGGAACTTCTTTTCAAACAGAGAGAGAGCCCACACTAAGAGTTCACAAGTATCACCCTCTCAATCAAATACTGGGTGATCCAAGCACTCCTGTTCAAACAAGGAAAATGGTTCAAAATGAGACTGCTGCTGCTGAACTAGCAGTTCCTGAATTCAGTCTAGCTGCTTTTGAACATGCCTGTTTCATGTCTCAATTGGAACCTAAAAAGGCATCAGAAGCATTAAAAGATTCATCCTGGATTGAAGCTATGCAAGAAGAGCTTTTACAGTTCAAAATTCAGAATGTATGGACTCTGGTGGATCTTCCTAAAGGTAAGAGAGCAATAGGTACAAGATGGGTGTTCAGAAACAAGAAGGATGAGAGAGGGATAGTCATCAAGAACAAAGCAAGACTAGTAGCACAAGGGTACACTCAAGAAGAAGGAATAGATTATGATGATGTCTTTGCTCCAGTAGCAAGAATTGAAGCCATCAGACTGTTTCTAGCATATGCAAGTTTCAAAGGATTTAAAGTGTATCAAATGGATGTTAAGTCTGCTTTCCTGTATGGGACAATTGAAGAGGAAGTGTATGTGTGTCAACCTCCTGGTTTTGAAGACTACAAGTATCCAGACAAGGTGTTCAAGCTAGACAAAGATCTCTATGGTCTTCACCAAGCCCCCAGAGCATGGTATGACACACTGTCCTCATATCTTATACAGAATGGATTCAAGAGAGGCACTCTGGACAAAACACTCTTCACTAAATCCATCAAAGCTGAGATTCTACTTGTCCAAATCTATGTTGATGACATCATCTTTGGCTCAACTAATGATAGGTTGTGCAAAGAATTTGAGGCCCTAATGCACAAAAAGTTTCAAATGAGTTCAATGGGGAACTCACATTCTTTCTAGGGCTGCAGGTTAAACAGAAGCCTACTGGTCTATTCATAAGTCAATCAAAGTATGTCAAAGACATATTGGAAAAGTTTGGCTATCAAGACACAAAGGTTGCAAGCACTCCAATGGATCCTCATAAACAGCTCCATACAGACAAAGATGGCATAGATGTGGATATTCATCTATACAGATCCCTTATAGGATCTCTCATGTATCTAACATCTTCAAGACCTGATATTATGTTTGCTGTCTGTGTGTGTGCTAGGTTTCAATGCTCTCCAAAGGATTCTCACTTGGTTGCTGTTAAGAGAATCTTTAGATATCTTAAAGGCCAACCACATTTAGGTCTATGGTATCCTAAAGACTCTCCTTTTGAACTAACTGCTTATTCTGACAGTGACTATGGTGGATGCAACATTGACAGAAAATCCACAACTGGTGGATGTCAATACTTAGGAGCAAGACTGGTCTCTTGGCAATGCAAAAAGCAAACAACTGTCTCCACATCATCCACTGAAGCAGAATACGTAGCAGCTGCAAGCTGCTGCTCCCAGGTAATGTGGATTCAAAATCAGCTAAGAGACTATGGTATGAATTTCTTATCCACTCCTATTTATATTGACAATTCAAGTGCAATTAGCATTGTGCAAAACCCAGTGAAATTCCCAAAAACCAAGCATATAGAAATCAGGTTTCACTTCATCAGAGATTGTAATGAAAAGAAGTTAATCCAAGTTACCAAAATACATACAGATGATCAGCTAGCTGATCTATTTACAAAACCTTTTGATGTGGGAAGGTTCACTTTCCTAATATCAAATATTGGTATGGTAAACATGGATTAATTGGTTTTCATTATTATCGACTCAGTATGCTAATTTAAGGGGGAGACACTGTTCCATTGAAAAGTTGCACAATTTTACACTAACAGCATGAGTATTTTCTCATGCTGCTAGTTCACTTTCTCGGACTGCTAGTTATTTTCACTTGATCTGTCAAAGTGTGCAGGGTATTTGGGTAATTTTTCAAATGTGTGCGCGGGACCCAACCTTTTCGAAACCTTTAAAGGTCCCAGTTTCGTTCAGTTGTAACTACCAGTTACATATTCTTCTTCCACGGCCTTCTGCTTTCTCTCTGAACGAATCACACATTCTTCTTTCAAACCCTAAAACCATCGTTTGATCATCCATGGAGTTTGTCAAAGAACACAACTGCCTTCCATACTATCTCAAACACTCTGAACTTCAGCCGTTCCATGATATGATGGATTTCCTAAGACACTCCCATATCAACCATGCCCTCAATATCAATCCCACCATATACATATCGCATATCGAACAGTTCTGGAACCGTGCCACTTTTCAAACCATCAATGGAATTCCCACTATACTATCCAAAATTGATGGCACTCCCATCACCATCACTGAGGAATCCATTCGGCACCATTTGCATCTTCAAGATGCCACAGGTATAACAGACCTAACCCTTAACGCTTTACATACTGGTCTTTACAATATAGGTTATAGGGGTCCTGCTGATTCATTTACTTTCTTGAAAGCACATTTTTCTCCTAAATGGAAATATCTTGTACATATTATTCAGCAGTGTATGAGCCCCAAAAGAACTGGTTGGTCTGAGTTTTCTTCAAATATTGCCACTGCCTTAGTGTGCTTTTCTACTGGCCAACAGTTCAATTTTTCAAACATGATCTTTCAAGGGATGTTAAGGCATCATTCCCTAAAGAATGGGAAATTTTTGATGTATCCCAGGTTTTTGGCAGAAATTATTGCACACACCTGCACAACTCCACATTTACATAAACGGATACATGTTTCCCATAGGCACTCATTGTCATCAATCAAAAGGCTGATAAAGCCAAGTGCCAATTTTGTCAGTGTAGATGTTCCATTGCCCTCTGCAATGATGAACATCATTTCAGGAAACAGAGGAGAGGGTCCTGAGCAGACACAGCCCAACATTCCTGCTTCACCCCCAGGACCCCAACCCACTCCTCATGATACACAAACTCCCACTGATCCTTTTGTACAGCCAACACGCCCACTCAGAAACATATACAAAAGAAAAAGGGGACCAGGAGCTCCTTCCTCCTCCTCCCATCAGCAAGAGCCATATATCCCTGTGCAGGAGGATACTCCTGCACAGCATATCCAAAGGGAACCACTAGAGGAAACTCCCATCCTCACTCAGGAGGTGAACATCTCTTCAGAGATGGTTCATATGGGTTCTGTGGCTGGCACTACTGATGTCTCTGCAAAAGAGGCACAGGACAGTGCCAACATAGCTAAGACCACGCCCATGGCAACAGCAAGTGTGCCAACACAAGCTGGAAGTCCCCAGAACCAAGAAAAGAGGGGCCCAGAGGTTTCTACTTCTGGTATTGATGTCAGTGATAGATCACAAGCACCACAGGTGTTTTCTGATCTTGAGACTAGTCTGCAACTTATGCTTTTGACGGATCCCAAGCTGAAACCTGTTGTAGCTATGTTGGAATACCAAATGTCCATCATTGCTGCACAGGGTGCACAAATAATGGCCCTAAAGCAATCAGAAATGGCTCAAAATCAGAGGATGGATTATCTTCATAAAGGGTTTACCCTTTGTGGAAATAAGCTCATTCAATTAGAGCGTTTGATTCAAACCCAAGGGGCAAAGGTTGTTGGTCCTTCTGACCAAACCAATGCTTCCAAAAAGGGGGAGAATCAGGAGGTTCCTAAATCAGTCCAAGCAGCTCCAACAACAACAACAGTCCAAGTAGCACCAACAGTCCCAGTTTCTAGGCTAGCAGTCCCAACAGCTTCTCAAGCTGTTAGCCTAGAAACTCAAGCTGCTCCTTCAAAAGTCACTGGAGTTGTGATCAGAGAAGGAATTCAAGCTCCATCAAGCACAGTCCAAGCTACAACATCTGCTACAAAAGACAAGGGCAAGGGCATTCTTATTGAATCTCCAAAGCACAAATTCTCCTCCAAAGAAGCCCAGATTGCCTTTGATGCTGAAGTTGCCAAAAGGTTAGCAGAAGAACAGGATAAAGAATTAGATCAGCAAGCCCAGCCCCCAATAGATGATGATGAGACATTAGGTGATTACCTAAAGGGGTTTGTGGGCAAACAAGGTGAAAAGAAGAGAAAGATGCCAACAGGGCACACCAAGGCTGAGCACAGAAGATTCTTAATCAATTTTGCCTTTGCAGCAGGTATTCCAAAGAAAATGGCTCAGTCCATGACTACTTAAAGGCTGCAGGAAATACATGATAAAGAAATGGAGAAAAGAAAGAAAGCAAAAACCTCCCAAGAAGTCCAATCATCACAAGAACCAGCTCAACCTACTACAAGTCATATTCAAGCTGCTGCCAGTACACCTGTTCCCACTGATCAAGCTGCTCTCTCCTGTTCCCACTGATCAAGCTGCTCTTTCTATTCCTTCATCGGTTAAAAGGGTGCTCTTTGAGCAACAACTACAAAAGGCCATGGAGATAGAGAAGTTGATTGATCAACATGATTTTACAAAGCCTCAAATCAACTACTGGTTTGCTAAGTCACTGGATGACCGTGACTTGAGAATTAAATTTGTGATAAGAAGAGAGTCTGGTCCTGAAGAAGAATATGATACATTTTGGCAGATGGTTCAGAAGTTGACCAGAGATGAGCTTATCAGAATGCACAACATTGGGTCTGTATCACAAGTTAGATCTTCTCTACCACAAGTGAAACAAGTCATCAGAGATCTGAAGTCCATTGTTGATCCTGAATTTATTAGAAAAGATGTAGAGGATGCCAACAAGAAGGGATTGAAAATCAAGGAAGTTAATATTTTTGTCAAATCCAGGACTTACAGAATCAAATTCACAGATGGATCTGGTATGTTCTTTAATCTTGAATTCTATGATCTTCCAAAGAATATACTACTCTAGATGAAGTCTGTCAGAATATCTTGTGATAGAGATGAGCTAAAAAGAGAATTTTTGAAGGCTGTAGATCAGAAACTTGCACAGTTGTAAGTTTTTGTAAGCCTTGGTTTGTAAATAACAGTTTACTTATTCATTTCCATTTTTGTATAGAACATAAAGTCTTGTGTAAAGAATTTAAGTTAGGGGGAGATTGTTCGGAAATAGT
>JAANYP010009225.1:0-13425 GCA_020465985.1 Centrapalus pauciflorus
GAGGGGTTGATGAGGCCTATCTGATGACGTGGGAGGAGTTTCGTACTGAGTTCGAGCTGCAGTACTGTCCGTTGGACACGAGGAGAGAGCTGGAGCGGGAGTTCATTCATCTGCAGCAGGGATCCAGATCTGTTTAGGATTATATTGATATCTTTAATGATAGAGCTCAGTTCGCGTCGCATCAGGTAGCTACAGAGGACCGAAAGGTCAATATGTTCATTGAGGGTTTGAGGCCAGACATTAGGGAGTTTGTGGGGATGTTGCGTGACCCTACATTTGCATCAGCCATGGAGTATGCCCGTCGTCGAGAGCGGGAGGTTGAGAGACAGCGGGAGCAGTCGGCTCCCCAGAGACAGCGCATCGACCCGTCTGGTCAGGGTCAGAGTTCCGGGTCTTCGAGATTTTATAGGGAAAGCCGACAGGGTGGGTATTCTGAGCAGCAGGGACAGAGTTCGGGAGTCCAGCGAGATCAGGGTCGCGATGATAGGCAGTTGGGAGTTGGGCAGAGTCAGGGACATGGTCGGGGTGGTCAGAGGCAGCAGGGGCAGCGACAGCAGGGTCAGGGTCAGAGCCAGAGGCAGAGTCAGAGTCAGGGGAGTGTTGGGAGGGGATCTCGGGATTCTGGGAGCCGCGTTGAGAGCTCGGCATCGGTAGAGAGGGATTGCCAGCGGTGCCATCACCGTCATGCGGGGCCGTGTGCTCGGGAGCATCTTCGTTGTTTCAGATGTGGCCAGTTTGGTCACACAGCTGTTGCATGTACCTCCCAGGAGTCTCTTTGCTTCCGATGTGGGAAGCCGGGTCATATGTCTCGGGATTGTCCGAACCCGAGTGTAGGATTTCCGGGGTCGAGTTCGGGTGGAGCTGGGCCGTCAGGGTCATCTTCAGCGCCTCGGGGAGGAGGAGCACCGAGGGCTCGTGGCAGGGTCTTCCAGGCCACTGCTGAGGAGGCGCGTGAGTCGCCTGATGTTGTGTCTGGTACGTTTATCCTTAACGGACTGCGTGCCTTTATTTTATTTGATTCGGGATCTGATAGTTCATATGTATCTGCCTCCTTCTGTGATTATTTTGCTATGCCTTCATCTGAGTTATCTGTGCCTGTTATTGTTGAGCGTGTCGATGGTAGTACTGTATTAGTGAGCCGTATCTATAGAGATTGTGTGTTAGAGGTAGATGGCCATCGGTTTTCCATAGACTTGATGCCTATGGAGATTAGCAGTTTTGATGCCATTGTTGTCATGGATTGGCTGACAGCGCGTCAGGCGGATATCTTCTGTTCTAAGAAGATGATTCGTATTCCTGTTTCTGAGTCAGAGTCAGCGATGATATATGGCGAGAGGCGTAGGGGAGAGATGAGTATTGTGTCGATGGCGCAGGCGCAGAGATATGTGGCGAAGGGGTGTGCCGCTTCACAGCTTTCATATGCATCTCCTTCGGATTCGCTTGAAACCTAGCACAAATACACACAGCAAACATTATGTCAGGTCTTGAAGCAGTTAAATACATAAGTGACCCAATCATGGCCCGATATAAAGTCGAATCCACATCGGTATCACTTTCAGTACCCGGCCCGAGATTGTGATTTACTTGAATCGGCGTGCTGAAGTGGGCAGTCAACTTAGTTCCCTCCATTCCAAACCGTTCTAATATGTCATAGACATACTTAGTTTGATGGATAAACATCCATTCCTTCTTTTGGTCAACTTGTAACCCTAAAAAGAAATTCAACTCCCCCATAGCACTCATCTCGAACTTAGACTTCATCACCTTCTCGAAATCTTTGCACATCTGTTCGTCTGATGATCCAAAGATGATATCATCGACGTACACTTGTACCAAGATAAAGTGTTCTCCCTTCCTCTTCACAAATAGAGTACTATCTATCCTACCCCTTTCAAAACCGTTTTCTAAAAGATGGTTGGATAAAGTCTCATACCACGCCCTAGGTGCCTGATGTAATCCGTAAAGAGCCTTATCTAAGCGATATACTCTATCAGGATATTTAGGATCTGTAAATTCGGGCGGTTGTTCTACATACACCAACTCCTTCACTTTCCCATACAGGAAAGCACTCTTAACGTCTAGTTGATATACCTTAAAGCCTTTGAAGGAGGCAAACGCTAGAAACAACCTAATGGCTTCTAGCCTTGCTACTGGTGCAAAAACTTCGTTGTAATCGATTCCCTCCTCTTGGTTGAAACCCATTACAACTAATCTCACCTTGTTGCGCGTGACTATACCCCGATCGTCTCTTTTGCACTTAAAAACCCATTTGGTTCCTATTGCAATCTCCCCTCGAGGTAACGGAACTAACTCCCACACTTCTAGTTTCCTAAACTGTGAAAGTTCTTCCTGCATCGCTTCAACCCAGGAGTTATCCTTAAGTGCCATTTGCACATTCTTAGGCTCTACTTGCGATATGAAACATGAATAAAGACATGTGTGATATGCCTCGGAGTCGTTGATCATCGACAACAACACGGTGTTGTTATTTACACTACTCCGAGTCTTCACACCCTCGTTAGGATTTCCTATGATGCTTTCTATTGGATGGTTCTTGTTAATCCTAGAGGTCTCTATTTCATCAACCCTTAGATTATCTCCTAAGTTGGATCCTATTTCACCTAAAGGGGGAACAGGTTCAGCTTCTACATTTTCCTCCTCACGGACGTTTTCCTCAGAGTTAGAACTTGAAGCTTGAGTCTGATTCTCAGTGTTAGGTGCCTCTTGATCAGCAACTTCTGGAGATCCATCTACAGTCGCAGTAGGCTCGGACGTAGATTCGAACGTGGTCCTTGGAAAGATTTGGCCATCGTCGTTCAGATGCAACGTCGCCATGTCCTTCTCGATTGTACCTGCATTATCATCCAGAGGAATGTTAAATGACTCAAATTACTTATCATAGTCAAATATCCATTCCGGACCAGTTTGGGATTCATGTGTATAACTTGTGACTTCAATGTTATACACAATCTCCACAGTACCAGTTGTTTTGTTAAACACCCGTTTGTTTGGTGAGTTTGGCACATAACCTAGGAAGTATCCTTCGTCAGCCTTTTCACCAAACTTCGGTTGATGTTTTGTTCTTAAAAGTGTGCATGGTACTCCAAACGGTTCGAATCCAGTTAAGTTAGGTGGCCGTTTATTCAAAATTTCATAGCATGTTTTGTTCAATGATTTGACTGTAAGGACTCGGTTTAAAATGTGGCACGCGGTATTCACTGCCTCCCCCCAAAACATGGTAGGAAGCTTTGAATCCGAAAGCATAGTCCATGCAGCCTCAATCAAAGTTCTATTTTTACGTTCGGCCACCCCATTCTGTTGAGGTTCATATGGTGCACTGAATTGATGCACTATGCCCTTTGATAGGCAATATACACCAATTACAGTGTTTTTGAATTCAGTTCCATTATCACTACGAATATATTTAACCCTAGTTCCGTATGAGTTCTCCACTTGGTCCAAGAACCCGATGAGCCTTGCAGCTGTCTCGTCCTTCGTACCTAAAAAGAAAACCCAAGAAAAACGTGAGTAATCGTCAGTGATAACTAAACAAAACCAACTACCTCCTATACTCCTTTTGTTGATAGGGCCGAAAAGGTCCATATGCAACAAATCGAATGTTGAGGATATCGGGTTCTGCTTCTTGGACTTGTGTGTCTTTTTATGTTGCTTGCCCTTCATGCACGGTAGACACTTGTCCTCGAACTGAAAACTTTTCATGGGCACACCCTGCACCAGTCCATGCTTCGTTATGTAATTCATCTTTCTCAGGTGCAGGTGAGCCATGCGTCTATGCCACAGTACGGATTCCGTCTCCGAAGCTTTGGATAGTAGACAGATTGGCCCCATCGAAGTCTCTGGCTTGTTCATATCCAGCATGTACAAGTCGTTCTTCCGTGGCGCCCGCATCAACACCCATTCTTCAGGAATTTTGAATCCAGGCTTTAGCACTAACGCCTCAGTGTCAGTAAATAACACCGAGTTCTTCTTATCACAGATTTGAGAGACACTAATGAGATTATGAACCAGTTTATCAACGTGATAAACTTGATCCAAAGTAATCGTCCCATTAGTGACTTCTCCAGTTCCAGTGATATTTCCACCCTTGTTACCCGCGAATGATACGAATCCCCTATTACCTCCCTTGAAGTCTGTGAGTAGACTTCTTTCCCCCGTCATGTGCCTGGAGCAACCACTGTCGACGAACCACTTGTTGTTTGGACCGGTAGTTATCTCCTGCACATGAAAGAAAAGAAGTTAGTTATCACGGGGAACCCAAGCCATGACTGACTTGGTAATACCATTCTCGTCCACATACGTGAACTCTTTCAAGTACCCATCTCGCCTTTCAGGTGACTTGGGCCTTTGAACTGAATTCTGTTGTGGTGCCGAGTGATTTAAGTTCACTCTTTGCCGTGGTGTAGGCATTTGTTGTGGAGCTCTGGAATAATTTCTATTATATGCCATTTCTGACTGTGATCCTTGATCTCTTACCGGTGCATATTGTCTAACTGGAGTATGAGACCTAACTGGAGTATGTGACCTGCTAGGTGTGGTGCTCCTATAGACTTGTTGTGGTGCTGACCTAGATTGATTAATGACACGATTCGGTGAATTTGTCCTAATCACTTCCTTTGGTCCAACCTTAACCGGTGTGTTTTTCACAACTTGTTTGGGTGCGGCCTGCACAGTTTTCTCGGTAGGTTGAGAACTACTGTTGCTTGCCACACTGGGTGAGGACTTAACAGGTGTTGGGTTCACTGTCTTAGGGGTAACATCTGCTTTCCTAAGTGGACAGTGAGAAGCAACATGCCCTTTCTCGTGACATCTAAAGCAAGACATCTTATCCATGGACTTTTTGGTTGTTCCCTTAGATCTAGGTGTCTCACTAGTGTCTATTGCCTTTGGTACATCTACAGTGTCTGTCTCTTCGACCTGGTCAGCCCAAGAAATTTTCTGTTTTCCTGCAGGTGTTTCACTGGAGGAAGACACAAATTTCACTTTCTTGACCTTGACGGTTGAGTCAGCCACCTTAGGTGCATTTTCTACAATAGGCTCTGGTGTCGGTTCAGGTAGGTCCTCTAAGTCTACTGACTTGTCAGTTTTCTCCTGAGGCTGAGGCACATAGTTCGCATTGAATGGTGGAGGAATTTCGTGAAAACCTAGACCTACGGGCTTCTTAGACTGTCGTTGGGCATCTAAGACTTTCCCTAGATTTAAGCTTGAATTCCTAAACTTCTCCAACTTGCTGTTTGCCTCTGCTACCTTAACCTTGGTCTCAGCTAGCTCTATATCCTTGTCCTTAAGACTTTTTGTTAAGGCCTCTACGTGCTCATACATAAGTTCTATCCTAACACACTGCTCACTGAGTTTGTCTTTTAGAACTACTACGTCCTGAGCATCAGCCTGAAGTTTTTCTTTTAAATCTTGCTTTATATCATTTAGGCTAGCGTTTTCAATTTTTAAATTCTCATTTTGAGCAGATATGGTTTTATGTGATATTAAGACTAGATTTAACCTATCATTAGAAGTAGCACACAAAGCACATAATTCACGAAATAAGGAATAAGACAGACTAACCTTTGAGTTATCAGATTCCACGTTGGCCATCTGAGCAGCAAACTCCAGCACTGTCTGACCATTCGCCTTTTCAACCCACATCGGACTGTTTTCCCTTGTGGTCTGCTCGTCTTCTTCACAACCATTCTCCGTAACTTCAGCCATGAAAGCTCTAGCATTGGACTCAGGATGTGAACTCCAGTCATAGGTACCATCTAGCTGTCTGTCAGAAGTGACATTGGATAGTAGACCCGCTAGATTGGCTTGACCAGAAGAGGAACTTGGAAGGTATCGTTGTTGGGACTGATTTTGGTACTGTCCCTGATGCTGACTCTATCCTTGGTATGTCTCTACCTTCGGTCTTTGACACTCCCTGGCGAAGTGTCCCAATCCCTGACAGTTGTAGCATTTCACCTTGGACTTATCAAACCCGATCCCCTTGTTATTCATTTGCAGATTCCTCCCAGTTCTTTTGATGAATCTTTTTACCCTCTGGGTCACCATGGCCAGTTGCCACTTAAGATCCATTTCCTCTAAGTCATCAGGGTCGACCTGATCGTAATCTTCATCCCATAGAGCTGGGTCATTGATTTTCCCTTGAACACAATTTTCGTATGCGGCCACAAAAGAAGCAAGTAGATTCAGATGTTCTTCCGCTGACTTTGCGCTCATGGGCATCTTCGAATAGCTCTGACTTGACGAAGCCTGTTGGACTTGAGGTTGCGGTTCTTCCGATCGTCCTAATCCTAAGAACGCGCGATTCAATGAGTCTTCAGACTCTGCTGGCGATGACGTTTCTCCGGTGAAAAACGTTGTAGCACTCTTCGGTTCAGCTGTCACTGATGATTTAGATGTCTTTCCAAAATACATTGCCGGATTCTGGACTTGCTCGTAATCAGTCTCAGCCTTAATCATCTCGAAGTGATATGCCCTCAACGTTCCCACAATGTCATCAAGTGATTGAGCATAATCTTTGTCCTCATTCAGCTTAATCATTGCCACGTACATAGCCCATTTGGCTGGTAGGGCATCAAGAAGCTTGTTGTTCTTGTCAGTGTCCGAATACTCAATTCCATGACTTTCAAGTTCCGTTATCAGATGATAGAACCTTGTGATAATATCATCCAACTGTTCATCCTTAATTGCCTTGAAAATCGCGAACTGTTGCTGTAACAGCTCTGTACGCTTTCTCCTAACCCGAGGATTTCCCTCACACCTCTTCTCAAGCGACTCCCAAAGGTCTTTTGATGTCCTCTGAGTCCGGAATGTGTGTAGAATATCTTGCGGTAACGCTATTCGGATTAAAGAAAAAGCTTTGTTTTCAGCTTCAAAAAGTTTCTTGTCATCTTCTTTCATCATCTGATATGACAAGACCTTTTGACGGCCTTCAACTTCAGATACTGGCGGAATGTACCCCTCATCTATGCACACCCACATGCGCATATCATTGAATCGTACAAAATCTGTAAAACGGTCCTTCCACCAGTAATAGTCCTCAACTTTCATCAACTTAGGTGGTGCGTTTGCCTTCCCAACTTCGTGATCCATCTCAAGGAATTTCTGAAGATTTGACATCTTTTCTGAAACAAATTGAATTTGAACTTAATTAAGTTAATTCGAAACTGATTTAGACTAACTTATTCGAATCTAGGTAGATTCGAAACTAATTAAGATTAAATCTTTTGTGATTAAATTCGATTAAGTCTTAAAATTCAATTAGATTCGAAATTATGTCAGATTCGAACAAATCCTTAGAATCGATGGTCCTTAGAGTCGAAGGTCAGCAGACTCGAATTTCAGCAGATTCGAAACACAGATTCGAAAAAAAATACTAGACTCGAAACAAACTCGAAACTAATCTAGACTCGAGATCCTATTCGAATGAAGCAACAGATTCGAAACAAGATAGATTCGAAATTCTCTGAAATTGACTCGAAAGGAGCGTATTTAGGTTAGACTCGAGACTAAAGTGAAACCCTAATTACCCCTATAGATTCGAGCGCCGCAAACTCGAAAAAACGGCTAACACTTTGATTTTTTGACGTTTTACAGATTAAATCACTATTTTTCAAACGAAAATAATGATTTCGATCAAAAACGTGAAAAACCACAAAGTGTTTCCCGAATATGAATTTGCTAAGCTTGAAAACACGTTTTTGAGAGCAAAACCGTCCAACCAGCGTCAAGAAACCTAGAATGTATCTGATGAACACGAAGAACACCAAGAACACTCCGTAGTCTCTGATACCACTTGTAAGGTCTACGACTGCAAGATCTATCTAGACGCGGATCCGTGAACGAGTGCGGAATCCTTGTTGACGGTTAGACGGACAACTCTCAACCAACGGAACACGGAGACTATTAGACGCTGAACGAACGACACACGAACGATCCTACGAACTAATTTTCTCCGAAACGGCACTCACCTAGCTGATAAACTCGAGATCGCCTCTTGCTTAATTCCTCACGAATTCTGCAAAAAGTCACTTAATGATTCGAGTCTATCCCTAATTATAGACCCTGATTCGAGTCTGATGTGGGCCAAACTCGATTCTGGCCCAAGGCCCATTCGAGTCTGTCCATATTGACATCCTCGAATCTAGCCCATTCGAATCTAAGGTCTCATTCGAATCTATCACAGATTCGAATGTGTTCCCTTAAGCAATTCGAATCTAGCCAAAACACTTAAACTCTTAAGTGATGAAACTTATGTTTTACTTATGCTTGAGTTAATCTTTGACCTTTATGTTTGAACTTCTTGTAATATGTTACATCAAGTTCAAACACACAATCAATAACAGACAAACACATATAAACATATATGTCAAAACACTTGTTAATACTCAGAATATTACTTAAACCATAATGCAGATCGATTAGACTGCTATTGTCACACAGGGTGTACCAACAATGATTAATTGTATTTACAACTTATAGTTATTTTTGTCTAAATTAATTAAGAACATTTTAGTAAATAAACTTAATTAAATTTAAAGATTAAAATCCACCATCAAAACTAATAAAAACCTAATTCTAATGTTTGAAATTTCTAATATGCTTCGTATTTTATAAAATTTCAAGAAATTAGTTATGCTACTTTAGTATTAGTATTTATTATTTTCATAATAACCAGGGCCGGCCCTGAGGGTGTGCAGTAAGTGCGACCGCTCAGGGCCCCAAGTTTGATAGGGTCTCATCGGGAAATTGACTGGTGATCGGAAAAAATGGTGAAAAACTAAAGTTTGCTTAAGTTTAATTACTGTGTCTCACATCATTACAAAAAATATGTGAGTATGACGATGTATGATTAGTAAAAATAGACGTAGAGCTTAAGTTTAAATGTTTTTTTTATATATATAGCAATTGCTAAACTACTAACAACTAATAACTTTTATATAAATTTAAAATTTTTTCACATTATAAGAGTCTACTATGTAGTTATCGTACAGGGTCACCAAAAGTCACAGAACAGCTCTGATAATAACGTTTTATGTTTATATATGTTTTAAAGTTATAATTAATTATAAATATACCCAGGTAATCCATGGGTCAATAAGCTAGTAAATAAATAAATAAATAATAAATAAGTAAATGGATAATAAAGCCTAACATTTGTATTAATTTCTTTTTTGCATGCGAAAATCAAAGAAGCAGGGCACCCCCCCTAAATGAACTTCTCGTTTGACTTTGCCTTTGGCTGCTGAAAATAAGAAGACGGAAAAGAAGATGCAGGCGCAGGGAGGAAAAACAGAGCACCAGCAGCGTGAGGGAGAGAAGGCCGGCCGACCGACGGCCGGCGGCGGCAGGGCGTCTGACCTCCGGCCTCTCCAACCCCACACACACACACATAAAAATCATGGGTTTTCAATCATATTCTTGGGTCAAACATAATCCTCCAAAAATCATGGAATAAACTCAAATGGCATAAAATCTTTGTTTTAAGTTTTTAAATCAATTCAGAAACTAATTGTATAACTTGCCTCTAATATTATTTTAATATTTTATGCTTATTTGAGAGATTTGTAAGATATTGAAATGAGCTCCATTAATGGTGTTTTTTTTTTTTGAAACTTTTGAGGAGATGAACTGTAACACCCTCGAACTAATCCACAATGCCACATGAATACTACATCAGCAACGATATAATATAATAATCTCTACGCTATTCCCAATACACACATGCAGCAACCCGATAATTTTAAAATTTTAATTACATAATTAAGTCACGGAAGTCTCTGATCAAACTACACAATATCTGAATTACACATAAACATTCCCCAAGAATATTATTACCTCTAACACAGGTAACTAACTCCTCGAACGATGTCACAGTAACCCTATTTGGGTACAACAGGCCTACTAGATCTCTGATCACCTGAGACACACACACAACAACACACACATTGGGTCAGCTAACGCTGGTGAGAATGCAAGGGTTAGTGTACGATTATAAAACTCAATAAATAAATATCTCGATAATAAAACGTTCAGCGTTCTCTACTGAACAAGTATATGAGATCCCACAAGATAGCTCAATAGGTACTCAACTCGTGTGGATAAATCCACGTACCCAAATTCCTAGACCGCACAAAGCAGTCGTCAGGAACTCAAAAGGGAATTGGGAGCGACCCAACCCCTGCCCAGCCGTACGGTTTAATAATCTCGAAAGCTCAAGTGTCTCAAATCTCATATCACAAAACACAGTTCTCAATAAAACACAATAATACAAGCATGATAATATCTCAATAAATAAAACTCATAATATCTCGTAAGAAAACTCAGTAAAAGATCATGCAAGTATTAAATAAATAATCGTACAATTATCTCAGAAAAACATGCAAACTCACCTGCCCTGAAGTCTCACTACTTAGTCTCGGTTCCCTGCCCGTCCCCAACCCTATCAACTCTAGACCCTGGAATCACAACACAATTCTCAATATCACAATCACAACCAAACAACTCTATACTTTATACTCAGGCAACTCGCACGAACCCAGATACCCAACTACTAAACTCACACAACCCGAATACCCAAACACAAGGGAATAACCCAATATCACTGACTCATCCCTAAATAAACACTTAAAATATATTTATTTTTATGAATTCTCACGCGGCCGTGTAACATTTCTTACGCGGTGGCGTAGCAGTCTCCTTACGCGGTGGTGTGGGATTTTTACAAGATGGTGTGACTGCAACCCACGCGGCCGCGTAACAAAACCCACGCGGGCGCGTAGCTCCATCTTTACACCACCCTGTAGCTTCTTACACGGGCTTGTAAACAAATACCTACGCTGCCGCGTAGCAAACCCTACGCGGCCGCGTAAACTGACTGTCAGCCATGAATGCTCTGTTTTTGACAGCATCGATTTCACACCTCAAAACCCGATTTTAATCCGTTTTTAGCCCAAGAATTTGACCAAAAACTCAATAAAACACATATATAAACTTACTTTAATCATCTCTAACAATTTTCAACTCAAATATCAAGATTTGGAGCTCAAACTCACCTTGAATCCAAGAAAGAGGTTGAGGAAGATTATAACTCCAAATCTCATTCTGATTCTTGAATTATGAAGACTCCTTGCTGCTAGAATCCGAAAACACACACACACACACACTTTGATTTCTCTGGAATTGAAATGAAAAGAATGAAGCAAGGAAGCAACCACCTCAACTATATATACGTTTTTGGCTTCAACCCGGTCCGGCACCCAATATCCGAACCCGCTATCATAAAATACAAACTTTATATCACCGGGTCCCAATTTAATTAATAATTCTCAATATTATAATCTCTTATTAAAACTTAACTCTGTCGCCCGGTTAGCCCAAAAATCTTATCACGTGACACTTCCACGTATAACTCAATAATTGGTCCAACTCAATTATAATACTATAATCAACCCAATCACATAATTCCACCTCCCCGTCCCAAAAGTGGGATGTTACATGAACATGGTTGCAAAGATTATTACATATTTTCAGGTTTATTAAAGCTCAATAAATATCTCTTTGCATCATTAAACCAATATATAAGTGAAAACTTACATATTAGTAAGAATACCTCAAAGAAAATGATGAACCCAATAAAGATGATTATAATGAAGCTTTCTTGCCAAGAACACTATAGCCACCAAGTCTTCCAATTTTCAAAGCCTTTTTTTTAATGTATTATGCAGATGATTTTAGCCGATACAAGAATAAAATATACAACATAAATCAAACAAAAGAAGTAATGGGACAAGGGAAAAAGAATGAAAGAGGTAGAAAAGTGTTTTCCATTGTGGTGATAACTCATTTTCAAAAAAAAAAAAGTCAAACTAGGAAAAGAATTGTAGGTTTTGGTAACATACTTTGGCTTCCTAATGCAAGAAAGATTTATGTTTTGTTGGTTTTATTCCTAAGATATAATTTTATCATTATTTGGTTGCTTGAAATTTCTAATTCATGTTCCAAGATTTTAATTCATATTTAACGACTATAATTGAATAACTCGTAAATTCTAGTATTTAAATATTTGTATGAAAAATCAGGGCGTTACAAGGGACCTTTTGCGTGACAAAATTCTTTTTCAGGGACCATTCATGTTATAAAAAAAAGTTACGAACGAAATCCATAAAAATTATCAAACCACAGGGACCATTTGTGTAATTCACTCATAATAATAAGATAGACATATAATCTATGATAAAAATAAAATACATATTATTATGTAAAAAAGTAAGTGGATTTAATCGTTGTTTTAATCATGTTAATAAATCGAGTTATTGGGGTGAATATCATAAATCTCATATCCATTTAAGATAACAGGGTTCGGGAAAATCCCAACCCATTTTAATAAAGTTTTCAGTTTTCCTATCGAGATCAATTTTTTTATCATCCGTAATTGAGAGATTGTAAATAATCTTTATGAGTCATAACATTAATGTATTTTTTCACTTATATATTGAATTGATTGTTGTTGATATATGTTATTGTTAAATTGATTGTTGTTGATACCAGATTGAAACACCCATCTCAACGTAATATAATAATAATGGGGTTGCAGTAAATTAATTATAATTAACATAGTTTTTAATGAAATCGGGCATGACCCGTTCGCACGGAGTAAATATCCCTGTTTAGTTATAAACCATCACTTTGGAATATAAAGTAATTTCACAATATACTTTTACTAGATTACAATTTCTAACATCGATCCGAAAGACATTACATGTCTTTATACATACATGTTAATCATAATGATAGACAACTACCCAATTACCTCCCAATTCTATAAGCATAGCCTTACTAAAGTTACGGCTTCAGAGACGGTCCGTTAAAATTCTAGGACCAACGCCGGCAATCACCTTGCATTTACTAACACCACCTGAAGTATATAAAAGTGAAGGGTTAGCAAATAAAATTTGCTAAGTGAGTTATTAGATCGATATGGAGTGCAAAACAAACATGTATAAATGTTAAAATGATTATGAAATGACAAGTGCAATATCTTTTAATAAAAATGGTGTGGGCATAGCCCGTTAATTTGCATAGATTGCGGTACATGACCCGCTACCCGCCGTTGCCAACAGCTGTGAATCCATGTCCATCTGCGCAACTCCAACCGGCTTCCATGTCCGGCCACCTACCCACGAGCTCATGTGGAGTAGAAATTTATACGCACAAACACAAAGTAAGGCGCTAATAATAATAATGATAATCTGGTTATCCAGTGAGGCCAATGATAAATGAGCATAGCTCACAATTGGTAATCAAATGTAATCATGTGAAACATGAAATGAACGATATTCGAGCACGTGAATGTTAATATGTGTAATGAAAGATATCAAATGAGGTATGCTGGCCATAGACCATGATTAA
>JAANYP010009228.1:0-153881 GCA_020465985.1 Centrapalus pauciflorus
AGCTGTCAAAGTTTGAATCTAAAGCTGATGAAGGTGTGTTTGTTGGCTACTCTGCTATCTCCAAAGCCTACAGAGTATACAACAACAAAAGAAAGGTGATAGATGAATCTATCAATGTCACCTTTGAAGAGTCCAAGAATGCCTCCACCAAAGCTGTTCCTGAATCAGTTTCAGGAGACCTCAACTTTGATTATCTGATGCATTCAATCAATGAAGAGGACTCAAAAGCTTCCACTACACCCAGTGTGGAACCTGCTAATCATAATGGACATGATGATGATTATGTCAATACACCCTGTGTGAATAAATGTACTGACTTAATTACAACTGCATGTCCAGAACCTATCAATTCTGATTTCCCCAGTTCCTCTGCTGATATGTTCAACAGTGGTCAGACATGTTCAACAAGTGAACAGGCTCAAGACAACAGTGTGTCTGAAAATCTTGAGAGCTGTTCAACAGGACCTGCTGAAGATGTTAACAACTCTGGTAAGTCATCATTGAAAAATGATCCTAAGTGGATCAGGTGTCACCCCAATGATCAAATAATTGGTGACATCAATAAAGGGATACAAACTCGGTGGGACAGCTTAGGGAAATTTTGTATGTTCTCTAGTTTTGTTTCACTGATGGAGCCAAAGAAGGTGGATGAAGCACTAAAAGATGCCAATTGGATCACTGCCATGCAAGAAGAACTCAATCAGTTTGAGAGAAACAAAGTATGGAAGCTGGTCCCTGCCCCTAAAGGAAAAACAATAATTGGCACAAAATGGGTTTTCAGGAACAAAATGGATCAGCAAGGTCATGTCATTAGAAATAAGGCAAGACTGGTTGCTCAGGGCTACAGACAGGAGGAAGGCATTGACTATGATTAGACATTTGCTCCTGTGGCCAGGCTAGAAGCAATTCGTTTGTATCTAGCCTACGCTGCTCATAAGAGCATAAAGGTATTTCAAATGGATGTGAAGAGTGCATTTTTGAATGGGAAGCTGCAAGAAGAAGTATATGTCAAGCAGCCTCCAGGTTTTGAAAATGAACAACACCCAGGTTTTGTCTATAAGTTGAACAAAGCTCTCTATGGTCTCAAACAAGCCCCTAGAGCCTGGTATGACACTCTTACTGAATTCCTTATGAGCAATGGGTACTCCAGAGGTAAAGTGGATACCACATTGTTCATAAAGAAGGTGAAGTCTGATATTATGCTTGTTCAAATTTATGTGGATGACATAATATTTGGTTCTACTAATGAGCAACTGTGCAAGAATTTTTCATTACTCATGAAATCCAAGTATGAAATGAGTATGATGGGAGAACTAACTTTCTTTTTAGGATTACAGGTTAAACAAACCTCAACTGGAATTTTTATAAATCAAAGAAAGTACACTTTAGATCTTTTGAAAAAGTTTAAATTTGATCAAAGTTCTCCTATTAAAACCCCAATGGCAACCAATGTAAAATTGGATGCTGATGCCAGTGGCAAAGCTCTTTCAGTAACAGCTTACAGAGGCATGATTGGGAGCTTGCTATACTTGACTGCTAGCAGACCTGATATTATGTTTGCTACCTGTTTATGTGCTAGGTTCCAAGCTAATCCAAAGGAATCACATCTTGCAGCTGTTAAAAGAATCTTCAGATACCTGAAGGGTACTCCAGGTTTGGGTCTTTGGTATCCCAAAGACTCAAGCCTTGAACTAACAGGTTATTCAGATTCTGATTTTGCAGGCTGCAGGTTAGACAGGAAAAGCACAACAGGTGGATGTCAACTCCTTGGTGGAAAGTTGATCAGTTGGAGTAGCAAGAAGCAGAACTCAGTGTCCACTTCTACTGCTGAAGCTGAATATATTGCTGCTGGAAGCTGCTGTGGGCAGATTCTGTGGATGCAGCATCAGCTTGAAGACTATGGGCTTATGTATAGGAAAACTCCTATTCTGTGTGATAACACAAGTGCCATAGCCATCTCCAACAATCCAGTATTTCACTCAAGAACAAAGCATATTGAAGTCAGACATCACTTCATCAGGGATCACATCCAAAAAGGTAATGTGGAGGTAAGTTTTATTTCCACAAATGAACAGCTTGCAGACATTTTCACCAACCCTCTGGATGAAACAAGGTTTAATTACCTTGTCAGCAAGCTGGGCATGTTAAACAAGAGTGACTAAGTGTCTCTCAACGGTCTAATAATTCGTATGTCTCACACTGCTCAAGTTTCTCTGAACAGCTTAGACAGAACAGGTTATACATGTTCTGTACTTAGTCATCTGTTTGAAAAACTTGAACAGCTTGAACATACAACAGGCTGAACAAAAACAGTTTAACCTGTTTATTCGTCCAGCCTGCTCTGATGGTTCAGTCTTCAACCTGTTCACTTCTTCACACTGTAACCTGTTCATCTAGTGAACTCAACCTGTTCTCACAAAGGAGAGCAGGCTGAAGGAACAGTTTGAAGGAAGAACAGCTTGAAGACTGAGAACCTTGTTGACCCTGATCATCACAGGTTTGACCATCAGCGTAGACCAACAGTTTAATTACCTTTCTTCATAATTAAGTTTCTTAAATTATGTTTTATTTAACTTAATTACTGCGGATAATGTATGTTACGTGTGTTAGTGATCAAAAAGGTCAAGTGGTCTGACAATGTTTCTGACATGGACAACCGTTCCGTTTTCCGTTAACAAACATTTCAAATCAACCCGCCCAAATCTTTTCTCTCTCATACACACGACCATTCAAAATCCTATAAATACCACCATACTGTTTCATCTTCGTCTTCCTCATCATTCCCAGAAATTCTCTAGAACCCTAAAATCGACTAAGTGTCTTTTGCTTCCTCAAACCTTCAAATTTCTCAAATGGCTCACAGACCCAATCCCTTTCTGCCAGTTTTCGTTGGTGAGGATGTTGTTAAACATCCTTCTGTCACCACGATGCTGACCCTGAAACCCACCAACTACATAGCAAACCTCACAATCCCCAAAAACGATGTGGGGAAGGGTTACGATCAAATGGTGGAATTCCTGCAAGTTCATCCGTTGAACTATGCCCTGACTGCATCTCCTGGTGTCCTGTACCAGGAGATGGTATACGAGTTCTGGTACACCTGCTCTTACAATCCAAACACTAAGGTTATCAGAGGTACTATTCTCAATGGGACTCAAACCATTGAGATTACAGTCGATCTTTTGAGGGAAGTTCTTCATCTTCCAGTGGCTGAGAACTATGATCTCCCTCAGCCTGAAAATGAGCAAATGGGCAATCTGCTACGCTTCTGTGGTGTGGCAGAACCCAAGGTTGGAGCTACTTTGTTCAGGAAGGAGTTATCACCTACTTACAACTTCTTATTTGCCTCTGTGGCAATGTCGTTCAGCAGCAAGGTTGGTTCCTTTGACCAACTTAGTAGAGATGAAGTGCCGATAGTCCTTCAGCTGGTGGATGGGACTACACTTGACATGGCCAAATGGATCTTCTTGAACATGAGAAACCTGGTACAACAAGAGACAAGACCAGCAGCTGTCAGATATCCCAGGTTCCTGAGTCTCATCTTCTGCCATGTCTGTGGTGAGCATCTATATCACTCTCAACCCCTACTTAAAACTGCTGCATCCCCTGTGATAGGGAATAGGGTGTTTCATACTCCTGTACTGGAAAATGAGCCTCCTCTCTCAACACCAATGAGGAGGCTGTTGGGTTTAGTGGAAGGACCCTCTGCTGTGAGGGTGGATCCAGTCACTGCTGCTCCCGGTGGAAAATCCAAAGCCATGTCTAAGTTGGTAAAAAGGACCTTGGCAGCTGAAGCTGGGCCTGCTAAAAAGAAGGCCAAAACAGCTCAAGCTGAGTCTGCTCCCTTAGCCTCTGTGGCTGAGGAAGAGCAGATTCCTCACCCTGGCTCATTTGTTGAGCCTGAAGCCTTTGTGGCTGGTGCCTCTGTGGCACAAGAGACTATGGAACAGTCCAGCCCCACTGTTCCTGACCCAGTCTCCCCTCCAGTCCAAACAGATCCCCTCTCCTCTCCACAATCACCCACTTCATCCATTCGTTATCAAAGAAAATCCTTAGCCAAAAAGAAACTAGCCCAGAAACCAGTCTCCTCTGTTCCCTCTCAACAGGGTTCAGTTGTAAAAGAAGCAACCCAAGCTGCCTCTCCTATTTTGGGAGAAGGTTCAGCTCATTTGGAGCCTGCTTCACTCCAGCCTGAGTCACCCTTGAGTCAGCCTAGACCCTCTGGGTCCTCCCAACAGGAACCAGTTGTACAAATGGAGATACCCACATCAACTATCCCAGCCTCCCAACAGGCTGAGGATATTGAAAGACAGGAGCCCTCTCCACTCCACACTGAGTCCACACTGTCCCCTACTCATATCTCCTTACACCCTGAGTCTGCACGAGGTGCCCACGCTGCTGATATAGACCAATCAGCAGCTCAGCCTCAAACTTCTGTTCCCCATGATTCAGCTGTTCAACACCAAACAGCTGCTGAGGGACCAACAACACAAGCTGATGAACCTCAGGGATCATACCATCCCTCTGGTGAGGCTGATCCCTCAATGCAACTTCCATCAGCAGGTTTCACCACTGCTGATGTTGAAATGCATATCCCATCTCCCCATGATGAGGTGCCTTTAGACCAAGGCACTGCAGAGGGAACCACCACTGGTCTTCATGAGGGTGCTGCAACACAAGCAGCATCTGAGAGGCCCCAAACATCATCTCCTTCTCCTAATGATGCAGCTACAGTCGCTGCTGAAGGACCCCTTGATCCCTCTAACCTGGGCCACCTTACTTTTGCCCAGGCTATGGAACTATTGTCCAACGTTTCTCTTCCTTCTCCCTCTCATCCTCAAACACCAGCCTCATCATCATCTTCTCCATCTACTCACTCCAAACAGTCCACCCATACACCACCATCTCCCAAAGACCTGCCTTTGAAGGATCAGCTTTCATTGCTGACAAACAAAGTTGGTTCTTTGGAACATACCATGCACTCCCTACCATCCATAATCTCAGACTCTGTGTCTGAGCAGCTCAAAGGATTCTTTGATACGTTTAAAGAATCCTTCCCAGTTACTCCACAAGCTGACCACTCTCCACAGCTGCTTGCACTCACTGCACAGCTGCAAAGTGTAACCAACTCTCTTTCCTCTATCCTCTCCTCACAACAGGACTCTGTGTCCTCTATGACAGCTATTTCTCAACAGCTGTCCTCTCTCCTCACTTCCTGTAATACTACCATTCCTTCCACATTGGCCAGCCTGAACACTCTTATAGGTTCTCTATCAAATTCTGTGTCATCAAACCTTGCTGATGTGCAAGATTCTCTTGAACTTCATCTTGCACAGCTCCAAAGTTTGTTGTTCACAGCTTCTGATAGAGACAACATTGTTAAGCTGACCACTTTTGCTGATTCCCATTATTCTTCTCTTCAAAACTGTCTTTCCCAGCTTGGTGAGGTGAAGGACAACTTGGCTTACTTAGTGAACAGCCTTGTTGGTCCTAAACCTCCCAAACCTGCTGGCAAGCCTGCTGACTTTGTGTCTTCCGGCAGACCAGGGGTTGAAGTCGCTGCATCATCTCCTTCAAAGGGGGAGAAATCATCTGCCTCGAAGACTAAGTCTAAGGGGGAGAAGATTCCTTCTCCTAAGGAGATACCAGTGTCTTCAACCCAAACTGATCAACCAGCAGAAACAGGTGCAGCTGAAGGTGCTTCCCAAGCTGCTATGCCTACTCAGGCTGGCTCTCCAAACCCTGCTCAGTCTAAGGGGGAGGAAGTCATTCCTGAGGACAGGCCTAGCAGCAAAAGGAGGCACCTTATTCTTTCAGAGGAAAAAGAAGAAGAAGAAGAAGAAGAAAGTATTCCTGAAGCTGCTGTCCCTAAAGCAGCAGCTAAAGGAAAAGAAAAGGCAGCGGTGGATCCTATTGAGCAGAAACAGGCAGAAACTCAGTTTCACAAAGCCAGAGCCAAAGAGATGGGCCTCCCTATGCACAAATACTTTGAGTTTAGGGAAGAACAACTTAAGGCTCTGGAAGAGTTAAGAAAAGAAGAACAATCTGCCAAAGCTGCTAAGTCTCTTGCCCTCCAAGAAGCAAAAGAAAATAAAAATGTCTACCTTGGAGGTGCAAAAGAAAATAATGGAAGCTGCCAAGCAATCAGCAGGAGAAAAAGGGAAGGAAGTGGAAAAAGGTACTCAGGTCTCAGTGACCAAATCAACAGTACCTTCTGCCAGAGCCAAATTCCATTTTGACAACTTGGCCAAAAAGAAATTTCATGATGTTGCTACTAGAAGGCTGGCCAAGGAAGGAATTGTCAAAGCTGTTCCCATATCAAGAAAAGGCACTCAGTGGAAACTTCAGATCACAAGGATGGGTGCAACAGGCCCTGAATTGGAATCATATGATCACGCTGATGTGGCTCAAATGGGTTACAGGGAATGGGTGGAACTGGCAGTTGCCCTGAGCCAGTCTAAGTCAGAAACGGCTAAGACTATCAGGGCATACATAAAGAAGCTGATGGAGAGAGTGAGTGAGTTGGGCCTGATCCCTAAAGAAGTCAAAGAGGGTGTCTCTGTGACATCCCCTAAAATCAAGGCCAGAAGGAAAAAGAGAGATTCAGAGCTGGAAGAACTCCTTATGATGATTGAACAAGGAGATTATGCTGTGGAAATTAAAGGAGTTGACCACAGCCTGCCTGAAGGAGTTGAATTTGAAGATGGCAAAGTGATTGAAGAGCCTGAGTTAGGGGCATTTTTTGTGGATCCCTTATCTCAGAAGAAATGTTTTCAAAGAGCTTCTGACCTACACAAAGTTGGTCTTAAGCAGCTTGCAGCCTTCAGAATTGCCACCTCCTTCAGTCAGTCCAGCCAATGGAGAGCAGCTGTCTGGGAAGAGCTGAAAGGATTTTATGACAGAGGTGAGCTTCAAAGTTCTAACTTTATGTTTCTTACAGCTGAACTTGAAGAACATGAAGAAACAAGGGAAGAACTTTTAAAAAGATTCAAAGAAGGGATGCCACCCCCTGTCGAATGAAGTCCACCTGCCATCTGGGTAGGTGAAGAATGGAAGCTGTCCATTAGTTGGACAGGCTTGCCATTATCTGCTCCCGTCTCAAACAGTCCAAATCTTGTACATTAGTTGTACATTCTGTACATTAGTTGTACACAATTACATTAGTTGTAATTTTTTTTTTTTTACATTAGTTGTAAAATACATTAGCACATTAGTTGTACTTTTGTAAGAACATATGTTGTTCAAGTATAATCAAGAATCAGTGTATATATAAACTGATCTTTTACTTTACTGTAATGTTGTAATTTTATTTCAGCAAATGTACTGTAAAAATATATAGTGATTTTTGACAAAACCAGCTTGGACTGGTTATTGCAAATAGGGGGAGATTGTTAGGCACAAAAAGGCCTCAGTCAAACCTGCTCTACATCTGAGGGGGAGATTTTATAATCAAACCTGTTGATACATTTGAAGGTTGAATTTAAGGCCTGTTATATGCCTTATTGAAACCTGAAAATGATTTGCAATATCAGTCTAAAGCTGTTCTATACGTTGCATGTGTTGCAACCAAGACAGTTTGTCCAAGCTGATCAGACTGCTGATCAGGCTGGACATAAACTGTCTACGCTGCTCTACACTGTTGAGCAGCTTGGGCATTTTTAAAGTGTTCTGTTCTTTGTGAACAGAACCTGTTCTTTGTGAACAGGCTAAACACTTATGGAATTTGTTTCCAAGTCATCATGTATTGTTTTTAACTACCAGATCAGTTTACTCAGTTGAAGACAAAGTGGAAAGCAGAACCGCTCAGCCTGCCCAAGCTGTTCTGTTACATGAAGACAAACGGATATTTGAAAAAGGGTGACAGACCTTTTTCTTATATCAAAATAGGCCTTTACAAGGAAGAAAGACGCAAAGTTGACATTCCTAAAATGGTTAAAGGCAATGCAACAGTAGAAAGTAAAAAGACAAAAGTTCTGCACAAGAGAAGGCAAGTCTGCTTTTCAGAAAAGTGCAGAAAAGTTATATTGTCTTTTCAAACAAGACTTCTCCTTTTTCATTCTGCCCAATGAAGATGTTTCTCTTAGATCCTCTAAGTGAGTATAAAAGGAAGCTTCTAAGGTCAGAAAGAATGAGAAGAAAGCTAAGTGCTTAAACCAAGAGTGAACGTGCAAGTGTGATATTCATGCATGCAAATCTTCTGTAAACAAGCTTCTGTGTGTCTAAGCTGTTTACCAAAGCTGTTCCTTAAAGTCTTGTAAAATACAGTGAGTGCATCTTAGTGAGTGTGTTCATTGTAATCTAGTTTGAGTGTGTCTTAGACTAGAAACCATACTGTTGTATTCTGTCATCTCAGCTTGAACAATTCCGCAGTCAAGCTTGTTTGTAATTAACATTTGTTGATAATACATACAAACATTGAGAAAAAGAGTGTGTAGATTTTAAATACTGTATTCACCCCCCCTCTACAGTTTATTACTATATACTTTGGGAACCTTTCGGGACCTACACTGCCTAACAAACATGAAGACAGCTAAATCCATCTGGGATGAGGTGTGCAAGCTGATGAGGGGATCCGACAGGGCATCTTCCAATAGAGCAAGGAACAGTCTGATGAGACTTTTGAGAATTTTAGAGCAAGAGAGGGGGAATTACTAGAGAACACTTACTTGCGGCTTGTCAGCCTAGTGAGTGAGATGAAAAGAAACAGTGTTACAAAGTCTAATCTAGACATAAACGTCAAGTTTCTGAACGTACTTAACCCAGAATGGGAAAAGTATGCAATGATCATCCAACAGACGAAAGACATTGAGGAAATGGATTTCCATATGATCTTTGAGAACCTAAACAACTATCAAGAGGTTGTTTTAAGGAAAATGTCTTGTAAGAAGAAAGCCAAGAAAGAGACTGTTGACCCTTTAGCTTTATTGGCTGATAAGAAATACAAATATAAGCTGAAGAAGGAAAAACGGGCAGTCATAAGCAGTAGCTATTCTAAATCAGACTCATCAGATTCATCCGCAGATTCAGAGATAGAAGAGATGAAAAAGCAAATGGCCTTACTCACTAAGGCATTTCAGAAAAAGTTCTATCGAAAGCCAACCAATAACAAAATGCAATACAAGACTGGCTCAATAAAGTTTGAGAAGAAAGAGAAGTATGAAAAGTCTGGTGAAAGCAGTGGAAGGAAAGCCGAAAAATATGACAAATCTGATAAATCAGCCAAGAAAGATACAGAGCAAAAATGCTACAATTGTGGCAAGCCAGGACACTTTGCCCGAGAGTGCAGAACGCCAGTAGTCAAAAACTCTGACTACTACACAAGAAAGGCACTTCTAGCCAAAGAAAAGGAAGCTGGCAAAGCTCTTATGGTTGAGGATGATCATTGGCTACAACTATCAGAAGATGAAGACATCTTGGATGAAGATGCACATATCTTCTTGAAATCAGAAGTTTTCAATGAATCAAAACTGAGTGAGTCAGCAATGGTAGTATAAGATGAGGTATGGGTTGGGTTAACGGATGAAGAAAATGAGGACAAGGAAGAGTCTGATGAGGAAGTGACTGAAGAATTTGCGATGATGGCAACAGGGAATGTTGGCTGCATCACAGACAAAGAAACTGATGAATCAGATTCAGAGAAATCAGATAGTTCAGAAACACCGGAGATAAATTCTAACTCTGAATCTGAAAATGATGATTCCTGTTTGCTTGAAGAAAAATTAACACAAATGGCTTTTATGCTAAAGAAATTTGAGAAATCATTAAAAGCTGAAAATAAAAATGCTCATTCCTTGTAAACAAGCTAAATCACAAACATGCGTTAGTATTGGACATTTCCAAGGATAAAGCATTAGCATTACGAGCAGTTTCAGAATTGCAAGATAAAACAAATGAACTTCAAAGCAAAATCCAAGAACTAAATAACAATATATCTGACTTAAAAGAAAAACTGAATTTTGCTGAACTAGAGGCTTTAAATTATTCTGTAAAATATCATGTCATTTTTGAAGAAAGAGCAAAACTTTATGAGAAAATAAAGACATTGGAAGATGTGTTTATTAAAAGAGGTCAAACAGATCAAACAATCTATTTAAATCAACTAAAAGATACCGAATTTTACAATTCTAAATATAGTATTGGTTGGAATAATCCTAAATATCTGACAAAGGCTATTTCAAATTCACCAACTTTATATGATGTCAGATATATGAATCTAGGATTAAGAATGACTTTTATGAAAGAATCAGATGAGATAGAATCAATTGAAGATTCAAAAAGACTAAGATCTGATAAAATGTAAAATTCTGTTGATTATAACAGAATAAATGAATCAAATAACAATACTTGCATTAAAGAGGAGTATATTCAGACATATTCTGAAAATGATTTATCTGAATCTGCTACTAAATCTCAAAAGTTGTATTTACCAGTTTCAATTCTTGAAAAGATAAATTCTGATCTCGAATTGAAAATCAAAAATTTTGAGACAGAAAATCAAACTCTTAAGGCTGAACTTAAAATTCTGGAACAAAAGTTACAAAAACAGCCTGAGAACAAAACATTATCAGACTAATCATCTTCAATTTCACTTGATTCTATTAACTCTGAAAAGGAATTTGATCCGTATATGAACTCTGATTTTAACTCATTGGAAGATATGTTTGGTAAAATAGATGAGTTTGTAAAACCTTTACACAACAAACAAACTGATGACCTTAAAGAACCTGTTAGAATTCTGCAAAGAATATCTACAGATTCAAAGGAATCATCTGAAAATTCACCAAGTTTACAACCGAAAAAGGAGAAAACAAAAGTTACTTTTGTGACTCCTAAATTTGAAAAAGGTGAATCATCTTCCACAAAGGACTCTATTGCCCTCAAGGTCTAAAATTCAAAAGGTAAGAGACCTTTACAGAAGAAACAAGTTTCTAAAATCACTAATTCTCGTGTTTCTTGTATGTCAGATTATATTGTGAAAGGTTCTCGGAAGCAAGAATGGCGAAAGAAGCCAAAAGAAAATAAAACCAAGATTATAAAACAAGAGTGGAGAGTGAAGGAAAATGTTGTTACAGATAGAAATAGACAATTTGAAAAATTTGTCTGTAATAATAAATTTACTGATAAATCTTGTATTAAATACTTTCGAACTGCTTTAATTGCTTTGAATTCTATTTCGTGTAAATCAATGCATGCAAAATCTGATAAGCTTGTATGGCAACCAAAGAAAAAAGACCCATTTTTGAAACAGATGAAGGTTCCAAAGCACCAACTTTCAAAAACAGTTCCACAACGAATTGTACAAAAGTGGATACCAAAAAGAACTATAAAAAAGTGGGTACCTAAAGACATATATGATTAGAAAAAGCATATTCAACTACATGATTTACCAAAATCAAAAGTACCCAACTATAAGTGGGTACCTCATGTTTTATTTCGTCTTATAGGTAAACCATGTATGGTACCTTGACTCTGGATGCTCAAAGCACATAACCGGACAGAGAGAAACACTCACCAACTTTGTAGAAAAGTTCTGTGGGACGGTCAGATTCGGAAATGATCAATTGTGTCCGATCAAAGGTTATGGGAGCCTTGCGTATGATAAGATTTCTATTCAGAAAGTCTTCTACGTTGACAGTCTTGGTCACAACTTGTTCAGAATTGGACAACTCTGCGATAAAGGATTAGAGGTCAACTTCAAAGCTAATCGGTGCAACATAAGATCTGGAGAAGGAAAATAAATACTTGTGGGGAACCGGAAAACCAATTTGTACACCGGGTCTTTTAATGATCACTTATCCAGAGAAAGAGCCTGAAGGTCAAGAGAGAGGTGAAACAGGAAGTTCAAAAGAACCTGCTGATGTTCAAGAAGGACAGGATTTGATTCTTTATGAAGATGTTCCTGTTCCATTGAGCATACAGTCAGAGTTTTACAATTTTGATGAATATGAAGATTCTGATGATGATGTACAAGAGAAAGTATCAATGATTGAGGATATTGCTGAGAAGGTTGTAGAGATAGAAGAATCTGATGATGATGATGTTATAGAGTTGACAGATGTTGCTGTGAGAGCTGACATAATAGAAGAAGAAGAAGTGTTAGTTCAAGAAATTTTAAAAGATGATAAACCTATACCAACGGTTGAAAAGCCTGAGGTTATGGTACAAATAAAAGAAGAAGAGTTGGAGTCATTCCCAGTTGAAAGTTTTATTCCTCCAGTTGTGAAAGAAGTTAATGAATTTGAGATTATGGAAAGATTTTTTGATGAATATGTCTTAGCTGATGAGTCACAGAGGCAACATCAATTGAGATTTGAAGTTCAAAGAATAGTTCAAAAAGAAATTGATGATATGTTGTGCATTCTGAATGAAGAAGAAGTTAGAAAGAAAAGGAAAAAAGGGTTTGGAGCTTACATCGAAGAAATCGGCTGAGTATATTAGAAAAAGAAATAGATTGCCATATCTTGAAGACCATCTTGAGAAAAAGATTTTCTGCAAAAAGCAAGCACCGTGCACATTTCTGAAGTTACTTAGAGTGTTGGAGCCGAATAGACCAAATCTGGTAAATTATGCAAGTTTTTTTCAAAATAAAGCTCAAAGTGCTGAAAAGGTTAGAAGTGAGTTTCCAATAGTTGATCTGATAAAGATTGAAAAGGATAGATTCGTTATAATTTTTTATCCTACCTTCACTGTTACAAGATCGGATGGGAATACATACACATTCACTGAAGCTGATATGTTTTGGATGAACTTAGTGGACATTGAAGATTTGTTTGACGAATTATGCAGAAACAAAAGAAATGAGCATTGCAGATTTGCTCTGAAGACTTTGTTCACTTCATGCATATAAAGCTTGTTCTTATGTCAATTCAAGATCTCCAAATAGGTGTTGAAAGGGGCATGCGGAAAATAAACGTGACTCCGCCGAATAGGGAAATCAAGTTTGCAGGGGAGCTGAAAGAGTTTCAAGTTATTATGGTAAAGCATCCAGTTGTAATGTACAAAGATAACAATTGAAAGCTGAGAGTGATGAGGAGCATTGAATTCAACAAGTTTTGTGATGGAACACTCCAGAAGGTTATGAGTGGGCTAAAAGGAAAATTGGCTGCTGATCAGAAAAGAAAAACGAAAAGAGGAGCTCTCAGTGCTAATGATAAGAAGCTCATAGTAGAAATCATATCAAAGATAAAGTGGAGGCTTGCAAACAGAAAGAGTTTTAGAAATTTTGAAATGAAGTCGGGGCTAGCAAGATGAAGACTTTGCTTATTTCATCAAAGGGGGAGATTGTTGGAATATTGTTTTGTTGATGAAAATCAAAGTCTAGGGTTTAAAATATAATTAGTGCAAAGTTGTACATATTATAAATAGGATGATTGACTTTGTAATTTTGATAGATCTGACATTTTAGAATATCCTTGCACGGAATTTCAGAGAACATTCTAGGGCTACAGTACGCATTATCATTTCACATCTGTAATTCATTTTGTGATTAATCAAATCATTCGGTTAGTTGTTCTTGATCTTGTTCTTTATTGTATTGATTAATTGTTGATTGATAAGTAGGATTCACAAACATGCATGTGATAAATTTCAAGTTTTAAACATGCTATGAGGATCAATTTGGAGGTTTGAATGACATTTGAATATATAAATTTTCCCAGAAGCCGTGAACACACAAGAATCAAATTAAAAGAGAAGATTACCTTACAATCTTGATGTATTCTTGTTGTTGATACTTTATTAACAATTTCAAGCCTTTAATCTTGATTTTGTTGGTGAATTGATGAAGAACACACGTGAGAGAGAGGAAGAAGGCGTATGTTCTTGTAGAGAGAGAGAGGCATTTTTTTTATTTCTTTGATTTAGGTATTTGTAGGCATTTTTATTTCTTTGATTTGGGTATTTGTCAATTTACACCCCTTAACTTATCTTTCTTGTATTCCATCTCAAAATAACTTTGCTAATTATATAAATAATACATATAACTTATTAATAGCTTTTATTAACTAAATAACAACTTTTATTATTAACATTGAAATTATATTTTAAATCACTTAAAACAAATATCATTTAACTTACATTTAACGGTAAGCCTTGTTAATTGACGTAATTTAAAGTTCAGGTCGTTACATTGAATACTATACCAAATCTGATTATTTTGCCCCCAAAAATATCAACATATCAAAATCATAATCATTTATGGTAAACACGAAAATCTTTCTTCTGGTTCTTGTCCCATTCTAGAATACTTCTTTGAAATTGTTTGTGCACAATACTTGTGCAAAATACTTCTTTGAAATTCCCTACACAGAAACATATTAAAGTTGACTTTTTTAATCAGAATTCCATAATTCTATTGCTAAAATTAGCATTGTGACCTTCTTGTTCATTAAGGTGATGATACTTAATGTGATTATGACTTTTTTATGCTTTTATTTAACAAATTTTTTCCTTGTTTCAAGTTGATGGTACTTTATCTGAAGCTTTTCAAGAAAATTGCAAGGGTTTTAACATCAAGAATGATTTCACGGTCAAAGATTTTCATTAATTAGTATCTAGTTTTATAGTTAGAACTTTGCAACTATATACTACAAATATTGAACTTTTCATTTAAATCAATATGGTTCAAGTAATGAAATTACCTTTTTTTTGTATATGTTATTGTAGTTCCCAAATGGTTTCCCTAGTATGTTGTTCTAAGCTGTAGAGGGGGGGGGGGGGGGTGAATACAACAAATTAAAACTCAACACACTTTTCTCAATGTTTGTGTATATTATCAACAAGTGTTAATTACAAACAAGCTTGAACTGCGGAATGGTTCAAGCTGAGATGACAGATAATAGATGTTTAACTAATCTAAGACACACTCAGACTAGGTACAATGAATACACTTACTAAGATGAACTCACTGTTTACAAGACACACAGATGGACAACTTGAATAAGAACAGCTTGGACACACATTACTGTTTTATTCAAGCAGACTTGCATGCATGAAAAACACACTTCTATGCACGATCTGAATTTCTCACTCTTAGTCATCTCATATTCCTTAGAAGCTTCCTTTTATACTCCCACTGAGAATCTTAGTGAAGCTTCCTCATTGGACAAGGAGATAGTGGGATGTCTTTCCAAAAAGACAAAACAACTTTTCTGCACGTTCTGATAAAGCAGACTTGTCTTTATGTGGCAAAATCTTTGTCTTTTCCTTTTTGTCTCTGTTGTAGAAGGCTTTAACCAAAAGAGGAATCTAAACTTTGAACATTTCATCTTCTGTTAAAGTCATTTTGATATACGAAATGGTCTGCCACCCATTTCAAATATCCACTTTGTCTTCATGTAACAGAACAACGTAGGCAGTCTTTGCAGCTTTTGTTTTCCACTTTTGTCTTCGACTTTGTAAACTGATCTTGTAGTCCAAAACAATACATGAGGACATGGAAACATATTCCATAAAGTGTTTAGCCTGTTCACAAAGAACAGGTTCTGTTCACAAAGAACTAAACACTTAGAAATTGCCCAAGCTGCTCAACATAATAGAGCAGCGTAGACAGTTTATGTCCAGCCTGTTCAGCAGAATATAACAGCTTGGGCAATCTGCCTTAGTTGCAACAAATGCAACAGGGTAAACAACTTTGACTTATATTGAAAATCACTTTTTAGGTTTCAATAAGGCATTAACAGGCCTTAAATTATACCTTCAAGAGCATCAAACAGGTTTGATTAAAAATCTCCTCCTAAGATGTAGAGCAGGTTTGACTCAGGCCTTTTTGTGCCTAACAATCTCCTCCTATTTGCAATAATCAGTGTAAGCTGGTTTCATCAATAATCAATATATATTTTTACAATACATTTTGCTGAAATAAAATTACAACATTGAAGTAAAGTAAAAGATCAGTTTATATATACACTAATATTGATTGAAAACAACACATGTTTTTTACAAAAGTACAACTAATGTACTAAAGTATATTACAACTGATGTAATAAAGGATTGCAACTAATGTAATAGAATACAACTTATGTACATGAAGAAATTCAACACATTGGACTGTTGATGGTGGGAGCAAGTAACGACAAGCCTGTCCAACTGATGGACAGCTTCTATTCTTCATCTACTCAGCAGCAGATGGACCTCCATACTATGGTGGTTCTTCTCCGAACATTTGTTCAAAATGTTCTCTGGTTTCTTCAATTTCCTCCATTTCATTTCTGAGGAACATGAAGTTTGGATGTTGAAGCTCTCCTCTTTCATGGAACCCTTTAAGCTATTTCAAGATAGCTGCTCTCCATCTTATAGATTTTTTAAAGGAGTTTGCAAGTCTAAAAGCAATGAGCTGCTTAAGACCAACCTTATGCAAATCTTATGCTCTCTAGAAACACTTTTTCTTTGATAGGGGATCTACAAAAAATACTCCCAACTCAGGTTCTTCTATTAGCTTGTCTTCCTCATGTCCTCTAGGCAGGCTGTGATCTACTCCCTTGATCTCAATAGCTACATCACCTTGATCAATCATTATTAGGAGTTCTTCCAACTCAGTATCCTTTCTCCTTCTCCTGGACTTTATCTTGGGTTCAACCACTGAGGTACCCTTGATTTGTTCTTCTGTAATCAGGCCAAGATTCTTAACTCTCTCCATTAACGTTCTGAGATATGCCCTGATAGTCTTAGCAGTTTTAGACTTAGACTGGCTCAGGCAACTGCCAATTTCACCCATTCTCTGTATCCCATTTGAGCAACATCGGTGTGTTCATATGCTTCCAATTCTGGACCTTCAGCACACATTCTGGTTATCTGTAGTTTCCACTGTTTGCCTTTCTTTTAAATGGGAACAACTTTGACAAATGTCTCATTGGCAAGTCTTCTGTTTGCAACATCAAAGAACTTCTTCCTTGCCAAGTTGTCAGAGTGAATTTGGGCTCTTGCAGAGGAGGATGCTGGCTTAGACTTGGTCACATAGACCTGAGCACCCTGTTCTTTTTCTCCTTCCTTCTCAACCACTGACTCTTTGGCAGCCTCTAGCAGTTTTCTTTGGACATCCAAGGAAGGCATTTTAACTTTTCTTGCCTCCTTGTATGCAAAGGCCCTTGCAGCTTTGGCAGAGGCTTCATCTTTCTTTAGCTTTTCAAAGTCTCTAAGCTGCTCCTCTTTGTATTTGTAATAAGTCTCCATAGAAACACCCATTTCTTTGGCTCGAGCCTTATCAAATTTCAGTTGAGCACTTTTAAGGAAGTTAGGGTCTACTGAGGCTTTCTTCTTTCCTTTAGCTGTTATGGTTAGGACAGCTTCATGCTTCTCTTCCTCTTCTTCTTCTGTTTGCTCCAGTAATAGATGTCTCCTTCTACTTGGCCTGTCCCCAGGAATGGATTCCTCCCCCTTAGATGGAGCAGGATTTGGAGATCCAGCCTGAGTAGGCTGAGCAGCTTCAGTTGTTTGGGAGACATCCATAGTAGGACCTGTTTGTGTTACACCTACTGCTTGTCCCACTGATGCTGATTTCTTCTTAGAGTGAGATGAAGATTTCTCCCCCTTAGACTTGGTCTTTAAGGCAGATAACTTCTCCCCCTTTGAAGGAGATGGCACATAGCCTTCAACACTAGGTCTGCCTAAAGAAACGAATTCAGCAGGCTGGGCAGTAGTTTTGGCAGCAAGTTTGGAACCAACAAGGCTGTGCACTAAGAAAGCCAAGTTGTCCTTTACCTCTGCAAGTTGGGCAAGACAGGTTTGAAGAGAGGTAGATTGGGAAGTAGCAAGAGATGACAGCTGAGAGACGGCTTCCCTGTCAGAAGCTGTGAACAGCAAACTTTGAAGTTGTGCAAGATTTAATTCAAGAGAATCTTGCATATCATCAAGGTTTGATGACACAGATTTTGATAGAGAGACTACTAAAGTGTTCAAGCTGGCCAAAGTGGAAGGAAGAGAATTTGTGCAAGTGTCAAGGAGGGTTGACAGCTGTTGAGAGACAGCTGCCAGAGAGGACACGGAGTCCTGTTGAGTAGTAAGAATTTTGGAGAGGGTAGTGGAGAGTGTTTGCAGCTGTGCAGTGAGTGCAAACAGCTGTAAGGATTGATCAGCTTGAGGAGGAGGGGTTAGAAAGGAAGTCTTGAACGAATTAAAAAATCCTTTAAGCTGAGCAGACACAGAGTCTGATATGATAGAGGGTAGGGAGGTCATGGAGGTTTCTTAAGAACCAACTTTGTTGGTCAGCAAAGATAGCTGGTCCTTCAAAGGAATATCTTTGGGGGATGGAAGAGTATGTGTGGATTTTTTGGATTGGGTAGAGGGTGAGGAATGAGAATGTGATGATGATGAGGCAGGTGTTTGTGGATTTGTGGGGGAAGGCAGGGAGATTTTAGAGAGTAATTCCATAGCCTGGGCATAAGTGAGATGGCCCAGCTTGGAAGGGTCAAAGGAACCTTCAGTAGTGACTATATCTGCATCATGAGGTGAAGTGGTAGGAGTTGGTAGCCTTTCAGATGCTGCCTGTGTTGCAACACCTTCATTAATACCAGGGGTGGTTCCCTTAGCAGTACCTTGGTTTGTAGGTACCTCTTCATGGGGAGAGGGGATGTGCATTTCAACATCAACAGTGGTGAAACCTGCTGATAGAATTTGCATTTCGGGAGCAGCCTCACCAGAGGGATGGTCCATTCCCTCAGGTTCATCAGCTTGGGATGAGGGTCCTTCAACAGCTGTTGGGTGTACAACAGCTGCATCATAAGGAGCAGAAGTTTGAGGCTGATCTGCTAGATGGTCTGTTCCAGTAGCTTTGGCACCTCGTGCAGACTCAGATGGTGTAGGAGAAGTATGAAGTGGAGACAGTGTGGACTCAGTGTGGAGTGGAGTGAACTCCTGTCTTTCAATATCCTCAGCCTGTTGGGAGGTTGGGATAGTGGATGTGGTAGTCTCCTTTTGTACAACTGGTTCCTGTTGGGAGGAACTAGAGGTTCTACGCTGACTCTGGGTTGACTCATGTTGGAGTGAAGCCTGCTCCAAAGGTGCTTATTTTGCTCCCAAAATAGGAGAAGCAGCAGGGGTTGCTTCTTTTTCAACTGACTCCTGTTGGGAGGGGTCAGAGGGGCTAGTTTGGGATGATGGTTTCTTTTTGGCTAAGGATTTGCGTCTGTTATATGATTTGAGGGATGAAGTGGAGGATGAATGTTGTGGAGAAGTGATGAGGGGTTCTGTTTGGACCGGAGGTGAGACTGGGTAAGAAACTGGGGGTTGAACCTGTTCCATGGTCTCAGGTGCCACAGAGGCACCAACCACAAAGGCTTCAGGTTCAACAGATGAACCAGGGTGAGAAGTCTGCTCCCCCTCAGCCACTGAGGCTGATGGGATAGACCTTGACTTAACTGTTTTAGCCTTCTTGAGGACAGGCTCGGCTTCAGTCGATTCCAGGCCTCTTTTGATAACTTTAGGCTTGGATTTGGATTTTCTCTTGGGAACAGCCACTGGATCCACCCTCACAGTAGAGGGTCCTTCCACCAAACCAAGTAACCTCCTCATTGGTGTAGATAGAGGAGGATCATTTGGAAGCACCAGAGTGTAAAATACTCTATTCCCAATGACAGGGAATGCAGCAGTAGTTAACAGGGGCTAAGAGTTGTAGAGTTGCTCACCATAGACATGTTTGAAGATGAGGCTCGAAAATCTTGGATATTTGACAGCAGCAGGGCGAGTTTCTTGCTGTATTAAGTTCCTCAAATTCACGAAAATCCAACGAGCCATGTTCTGTGTAGTCCCATCCACAAGCTGTAGGACTATGGGGATTTCATCTCTGCTAAGCTGGTCAAAGGAACCAACCTTGCTACTAAAGCACATCACCACGGAGGCAAATAGGAAGCTGTATGTAGGTGATAAATCCCTTCTGAACAGAGTGGCTCCAACTTTGGGTTCTGCTACACCATAGAAGCGTAGCAGGTTACCCATATGACCATCCTCAGGCTCTGGCTTGTCGTATGTTTCAGCAACACGAAGATGAAGGAATTCCCTGAGAAGAGCAGTGGTTATCTAAATGCTCTGAGTCCCATTGAGGATGGTTCCCCTAATGGTTTTGGTTGATGGGTCATACTCATTGGTGTACCAAAACTCATACACCATCTCCTGGTACAGGACACCAGGAGAGGCAGTCATAGCAAAATGCAGGGGGTGATCTTGCAGAAACTCAACCATGTTTTCATAACCTTTACCAACGTAGTTCTTGGAAATGGTTAGGTTGGCAATATAGTTGGTGGGTTTCAAAGTGAGCATCGTGGTGACTGAGGGATGTTTTTCGACATCATCACCAACGAACACTGGAAGTAGGGGGTTGTTTTGGTGAGCCATTTGAGTGTAGTGGAGTGAAGGATACTGGACACTTAGTCGATTTAGGGTTCTTCAGATAGTTATGGAAGCAGTAAAGAAGAAGAAGATGATGAAACAGTGAAATAGGTATTTATAGGATTTGAATGTTAGTGGGTAGGAGAGAGAAAGGTTTGGACGGTTGATTTGAAATGTTCTTTAATGGAAAACGGAACGGTTTGCCATGTCGGAACGGTTTTCAGACCACTTGAACCTTTTTTAACTACTAACACACGTTAACAAACATTATCCGCAGGTAATTAAGTTAAATAAATACAGAAATTAAGTAACTTAATTATGAAGAAAGGTAATTAAAACTGATGTTCTAAGCTGTTGTTCAAACCTGTGATGAGCAGGTCTCATCACAAGCTGGTCATTCAACCTGTGCAGCTATATGAGAACAAGTGTCTGTTCAATAGCTGATCAGATTACAAGACAATATCTTGTATGACAGATTGAGAGAGTGAGCAGATTGGAGGTTTGTTCAACAAAACAGGTTTGAAGTTAAAGCTTATTTTGTCAAACCTGTTATACGTCCAAGTTGTCCAAGTTTTTAGAAATTGGCTAAGAATAGAACATGCAGAGCCTGTTCGGTCTAAGCCGTTCTGAGAAATTTGAGCAGTTTGAGACATACGGTCTCTTAGAGCATCAATGACACTTAGTCACCTTTATTTAACATTCCCAGCTTGCTTACAAGGTAACTAAACCTGTTTTCATCCAGAGACTTGGTGAAAATGTCTACAAGCTGTTCATCTGTGGAAATAAAACTTACCTCCACATTACCTTTCTGGATGTGATCTCTGATAAAGTGGTGTCTGACTTCTATATGCTTTGTTCTGGAATGAAACACTAGATTGTTGAGATAGCTATGGCACTTGTATTATCACACAGAATAGGAGTCTTCCTATATACAAGCCCATAGTCTTCAAGCTGATGCTGCATCCATAGAATTTGCCCACGGCAGCTTCCAGCAACAATGTACTCAGCTTCAGCAGTAGAAGTAGAAACTGAGTTCTGCTTCTTGCTACACCAACTTATCAACTTACCACCAAGGAGTTGACATCCACCTGTTGTGATTTTCCTGTCTAACCTGCAGCCTGCAAAATCAGAATCTAAATAACCTGTTAGTTCAAGACTTGAGCCTTTGGGATACCAAAGACCCAAACCTGGTGTACCCTTAAGGTATCTGAAGATTCTTTTTACAGCAGCTAGATGTGATTCCTTAGGATCAGCTTGAAACCTAGCATATAAACAGGTAACAAACATAATATCTGGTCTACTAGCAGTTAAATATAGCAAGCTCCCAATCATGCCTCTGTAAGCTGTTACTGAAACAGTTTTGCCACTGGCATCAGCATCCAATTTTACATTGGTTGCCATTGGGGTTTTGATAGGAGAACTTTGATCAAATTTAAACTTTTTCAAAAGATATAAAGTATACTTTCTTTGATTAATGAAAATTCCATTTGAGGTTTGTTTAACCTGTAATCCTAGAAAGAAAGTAAGTTCACCCATCATACTTATTTCATATTTTGATTTCATGAATAGTGAAAAGTTCTTGCATAACTGCTCATTAGTAGAACTAAATATTAAGTCATCCACATAGATTTGAACAAGCATAATATCAGACTTCACCTTCTTTATGAACAATGTGGTATCCACTTTGCCTCTGGAATAACCATTGCTCATAAGGAAATCAGTTAGAGTGTCATACCAGGCTCTAAGGGCTTGTTTTAGACCATAGAGGGCTTTGTCCAACTTATAGACAAAACCTGGGTGATGTTCATTTTCAAAACCTGGAGGCTGCTTGACATACACTTCTTCTTGCAGCTTACCATTCAAAAATTCACTCTTCACATCCATTTGAAATATCTTCATGCTCTTGTGGGCAGCATAGGCTAGAAACAAACGAATTGCTTCTAACCTGGCCACTAGAGCAAATGTTTCATCATAATCAATGTCTTTTTCTTGTCTGTAGCCTTGAGCAACTAGTCTTGCCTTATTTCTAATAACATGACCTTGCTCATCTATTTTGTTTCTGAAAACCCATCTGGTGCCAATTGTTGTTTTACCTTTGGGAGCAGGGACCAGCTTCCATACTTTGATTCTCTCAAACTCATTAAGCTCTTCTTGCATGGCAGTGATCCAATTGGCATCTTTTAGTGCTTCATCCACTTTCTTAGGCTCCATTAGGGACACAAAGCTAGAAAACATACAAAAGTTTCCTAGGCTGTCCCATTTAGTTTGTACCCCTTTGTTGATGTCATCAATTATTTGATCATTGGGGTGACATCTAATCCACTTAGGATCATGTCTCAATGAAGATTCTCCTGCATCATTTTCATCTCCAACAGGTCTTGTTGAACAGCTTTCAAGATTTTCAGACACATTGTTATCTTGAGCATGTTCACCTGTTGAACATGAATCTCCATTGTTGAACACATCAGCTAAAGATCCAGGGAAATCAGCATTGATTGGTTCAGGACATGGTGTATTAATTATGTCAATACACTTATTCACACAAGGTGTATCAACATAGTCATCATCATGTCCATTGTGGTTAACAGGTTCCACTCTGGGTGTACTGGAAGCTTTTGAGTCCTTTTCTTCATTGATGGAATGCATGAGATCATCAAAGCTGAACTCTCCTGAAACTGATTCAAGAACAACTTTGGTGGAAACACTTCTAGACTCCTCAAAGAAGACATTGATAGATTCATCTATCACATTTCTTTTGTAGTTGTATACTCTGTAGGCTTTATAGATAGCAGAATATCCAACAAACACACATTCATCAGCTTTGGGTTCAAATTTTTCCAGCTGGTCCCTCTGATTCAGAATGAAGCAGGGACATCCAAACACATGGAAATAACTAATATTTGGACTTCTCCCTTTCATTAACTCATAGGGAGTCTTGTTGAACCTTTTCACCACTAAGGATCTGTTTTGAGTGAAGCAGGCAGTGTTGACAGCTTCAACCCAAAATAATGAAGGCAAACCTGATGCACACAGCATGGTTCTGGCAGCTTCAATGAGAGATCTGTTTCTCCTTTCAGCAACTCCATTTTGTTGTGAGTTCTTACAGCAGAAAAGTTTTGTGAGATCCCTCTTTCTTCACAGAAGTTCTCAAGATTACTGTTTCTGAATTCAGTACCATGATCACTTCTAAGCTGCTTAACTTGAGCAGAGTTCAGCATCTCCATCTTTTTGATAAGTCCAATAATTTCTCTAGCAACCTCTTCTTTGCTCATCAGAAAGATCACCCATGTAAACTTGGAAAACTCATCAACCATTACTAGAGTGTGTCTTTAACCTCTTAGACTTGGAACACTGACTGGTCCAAACAAGTCCATGTGGATTAAGAAGAGAGGAGTATCAATAGAAAAATTAAGCTAGGATTTAAAAGATGTTTTTCTCTTCTTTCCTTTCTCACAAGCTGTGTAGAGTTTATCCTTAACAAAGGTTATAGAAGGCAAACTTGTTACCAAATCTTTCTTACAGAGTTTGTTGATATTCTTGAAGTTTATGTGTAATAGCCTTTTGTGCCATAACCAGTTCAGGTCTGCATTGCTTCTGGAGATAAAGCAGGTTTCAATTGTGGGATCAGCAAATTTCATGTCCACAACATTTACACCTTTCTTCCTTTGTGCACACAGCACAACTTTGCCTTGGGAATCCAATATGTAACCTAGGTGCTCATCAAAATTAACCTTGTAGCCAGTATCACACAGTTGACTTATGCTCACAAGATTGTGTTTTAGCCCAGACACATAGGCTACTCTTTTGAATATAGTAGCACCAGCTTGAAGGGTTCCATATCCTTCTCTGGATCCGTGAACATTATCACCAAAGGTGACTTTTGGCCCTTTTTCAGGCCTGAGATCACTCAGAAGATCCTTGCAACCTGTCATGTGGCCTGAGCAGCCGCTGTCCAAGTACCAAACCTGGGATGGTTGTATAACCTGCAGGGTGTGATGGGAAAATATTAGTTATTTTAGGGGAACTCATCATAGGGATGAGTTCTCCTTCTTCATCAACATTTGTTGATGGACCAGTAAGATCAACACTAATATTGTCTATCTGGATTGTATCGGCTTGGATACTATCCTCATTGACCATGTTACTTCCAACACTGTTGGTTTTTGCAATCTTGGAACTAGCAGTGTCAGTAGGCCTCATGTCCTCAGTTTTAGGACAGTCTTTGGCCATATGTGTCTTCTTCCCACATTTATAACATTTTCTCTTTTTAGTCTTTTTGGAAGAAGTACTTCCAGAAACACATTTTGGAACATTTTTTGTTGAACTTCTCAGCATGTTTAGCAAACTTATTACTATTTTTAGAAGAATCAACAGTTTGAGTAGAAGGCACACCAGCAACAGCTTTACCTGTATCCTCTTTCCTCTTCTTAGGAGGACTGATATCTAATATAGGAAGTTTGATTGGCTTTTGACCTTCCACGGGTTTGGAAAACTTATTCCCAACTTTCACAGGTTGAGCAATGGCTTTGCCTTTGCCTTTACTGAAATATGATGGATGTTGCCTATCAACATAATCACTGCTTTTGGTTTTGAAAGACTTACCTTCATTTATAACCAATTTTCCACTATGATATAAAAACTTATCTGAACTCACAGCAGATTTACTTTCAACGTGAGACTTACCCCTGTTTAAAGTAGGCTGCTTACCTTTTGAAAACTCTTTTCTCAAAATGTTCAGCATCAAAAGGATTAACAGGTCTCTTACCATCAGCTTTAGATCCAGAACCTGTCTTGTTAACAGGTTTTGTGTCCAAAGCTGCAGTTTGAACTTGTTTTCCCTTCTTTTGCTTGTGTGAACCAGCTGAGTACTTAGCAGACTGATTTGATGGAGAACACACTCCATCATCAATTTTTAGAGCTTTTTCACACAAGCTGTTAGTGTTTTGAGGACTGACAAACCTATTTGCTGAGACTAGCTTACCATTTACTTTCTGAATGAAAGTACTTGGAAGCTCACCAAGAGTGGATAAGTGTTTTTCCAGATTATTTATCTCAACAATTGAAGTTGCTTTGTCAAGATCCCCTCCAAGATAGGCTTGGATTTAAGCAGAGATCTGTTGACTAATACAATGATTGACTTTTTATGCAGATTGGCACCAAGAGTCAACAATCTTTTGAAACTTGGCATGCTTTGTGTCTGTTTCTCTCTTTTCTTCTAATAAAATGGAATTGATGTGTTTTATTTCATCAAGTTCAGTTTTCGACTTATGGAAGCTGTCCAGTTTACTAGTTTTTATTTCAAGATCAATTTTTAGCTTGGAGATTTCAGAAAACAAAACTGTTGGAATATCTTTTGGTTGATGAAATACAAAGTCTAGTGTATATTTTGTAATTAGTTCATAGTTGTAAAAAGTATATAAATAGTAGTTTGACTTTGTAATAAAAATGAGATCTGACATTCTATTGTGTAATCTGCACGGAATTCCAGGTATATGATTTAACAGGTCCCTTGTGTGGATTAAACAACATAGGGGTATGTTTGTCGATAAAGAACTATTTGAGTTAAAGTTGTGATTCTGGTTGAAATCTCAATGAAAAATAATATTGAATTAAAGTTGTTTAAACGCACCCACTGTGAGTACTCAGATTTATATGTCTGTAGTTGTTTTATGTTGTTTCATTGAGACATGTTATTTCACATTCATTTGGCATAATTACTAACTGGCGCTTATTTGTTGCACATTATTGCTTGTATACATGTTATCGTATTTTTGTTGTGCATCAATGTGATAGGCTTTCGAGCTATACTTGATAATCCGATGTTATCGAAGATATATATATATGACCTGGCGTTGATCCCTCCAAGGTCCTACAAGCCAGGTGTAACATTCTTGATCGTAAATTTTCGCCTCAATTGATTTTATTGTTCTGTGCAAATGCACGGTGGAGTTGTATGTTCATACTTGTCCGTACTTCGTGTACGATGGGATGCACGTTGTTAGTCGTTGGTATGACTCCCTTTTTAGCATAAAGACTTGTAAAATAAGCATTCTTTTATCCCTCAGTTGTTACCCATTTTCCGGAAAAAAGAAAGTCTACTGCGGGACCATCTAGCTAGGATGTTCCTTGAAGTTATTGAAGACTCTCAAACCCAACCGTGGTAAATTGAATAATTATGGTTCCATTGGGATGTGATGGGATTTTGTAATAAAAATATTTCGAGTATGTAGAAGTTAGTTTGATATATTGTAGCACTATAATGCATTTGACTTTACTTTATTATTGTACTAGTTTATTACCCGCGTATTACGCAGATGTTTTAATATATAGTTTTTTAGATTAAATACTTACAAACTAAGAATTAAAACATAAAAATATTAATTTTAATACAAAAAATACAATAATTATATTATTACTATTTGACATAAACTATAATTTTTCTAGACTTCTAAATACATATGAATGACAATAAGTTATTTTTTATTTTTAAACTATCTATTATATTGTAGTTATCAATTATTGAAATATGAATATTCGATTTGAATTGATTTTTAAATCTTATTGTATTAGATGTAGATTTAGAAAGATATGATTTAGATACTACTTGTTTTTCTAGCATATGATTTGTCATGTGTAAATTGTTGGGTGATGATGACACATGCTTTCACGAGAAATATGTAAAATTATTTATTTATTATTTTTTTAAATTATAAATTATAATTAAGATTAAAACATGTAATATTTAATTTAAAGTTTAAAAATCAAAAAATTTGTTTTATAAATAAATCATATAATTTTAGATAAAACTTTTTAGGTAAATTAGATGTTAAATTAGGAAACATTTAAAATCACTAAATTATATTAGTAATCTTTTAGTTTATTTGAAAATCAATTATATAAATTAATTGAAAGAGTTATATTAGGCAAAATGAGCGGGAAAACAAAAATTAGGAGAGCTGGGGGAGTGTCACATTTCACAAATTTATTTTGCTTTATTAATATACTAGTCTATTAACTCGTGTATTACACAGATAACTTTAATAAATTTGTCTTTTTTAAATTATATAAACTTAAAAGTAAAGATTAATATTCAAACTTTAAATACTAATGATATTTAATATATATTATTATAATTAATTTATGTATAAATCATTTAAAAAAACTAATCATTAATAACTTTTAAGTTTATTATTATAATTTTTGTATTATTATAATTATTGATTGAAAAATCTTTTAAATATTGTTTGTTGAGATTTTGTAAGATTTAAGTATCTAACTATAATATTATCTTAAAAATAATTTGTTTTAAAATTTTTAATTTTTGAAATAATAATTAACACTTGTCATTAGTAGAAGATGCCACTTGGCATTATGAGAAGATGACAAATGACAATTTAGTTACTCTTTAAAAGTATTAATAGATATAGATATAGATTTCAGACTTTCGTGTATTGTTCTAAGCTTTTATGGATGAGATAATTGCGTAAAAAACCTCAAAGTTGCAGCATTTTTGTGATTAAAACCTCTAACCATTTTTTGTTGCACAAAAAACCTCTAATCGGTAAAATCTTTTGAAATTAGGACTTGACCGGTTATAAAAGGTTGTTATACTTACATGGCATACACGTGGCGTCCATATGGCAAACCCGACTTACGTGGCGCCTACGTGGCACGACATGCATAATTCTTAAACTGAATTTTTGAATAAAAAACCCCGAAATTGGTGACTTTTTCAATTAAAACCCTAACTATATTTTTTACACCTCTAACCAACAATAATATTTACCTTTTCTCTTCTTCTCTACCTCCGGCAACTCCGATTACTCTATCTCCTCTTTATATTCAGTGTTGTTTATTTTATGTATATGTTCGGTTAACTTTTGTCGTTTAATCTTGAATTTTAACTTCAGTTGTGTCGATGGAATCGATTTCATTTTGCGTTCACGAGTTGCATTTTTAGGTTCAACTTTATGTTTAGTTTTTTTATTTATGTTCCATTTTAGCTTCTGAATATGATCAACAAGAGCAGTGAGGTTCGCTAGCCTAGAGGGTGGATGTTTCTTTGAGAAACGAATTCTTTGTTTAATAAATAAAAGTTTAATAAATATCCATGTTATCAAAATGCAATCAGTGAAGACTCAATTTTAATTATCATTGTTGGTTGGAGGTTTTTTATCAAATGAAAAATGATTTGGGGTTTTAATTGAAAAAACTAAATAAGTTGGAGTTTTTTACGCAAAAATCTATTTTAAAATGTTACACGTCATCAAGTTGCAACCGGCTAAACCGGTTGCAAGTCAGATTTTTTGAAAAAAACCCAAATTTACGAAGTATTAACCGGTTGGAGGTTTTTTGTGCAATGAAAAATGATTGGGGGTTTTAATCGCAAAAATGATCCAACTTATAGGTTTTTTGCGCAATTTCCCAATATAATATTTATGGTTGTGTTATGGTAACCCGGGTGGCCGGGTGATGTGTACGTTTTGTTAAATTAAGGTGTCACACGCTTCAAGAATGCTTAAACTATGTTCATTTCAATTCTAAAAAATATGTTAGTTTCAAAAAGTTCTGTGGAAAGTTTTCAATTCCACTACTTTGAGGACCATAGTGGTGCATTTCAAAGTTGAAAGCCAAAACAGCCATTTCGTAATACTTGAAGGTGCATTTCACACTTGAAAAAGTACAAGATTGCCGTTTCAAATTAGATTTGGCAGTTTCCCAAAAGAATACATATTATCTGGAAAGGTTGTACTACGTGCAGTAAGTATTGTACTACAGTAATTTAGACGATATATAAGGCCAAAGGGACTCGTTGCCATGGATGCCACTCAAAACTACCGACACGTCAGCGCCACGTCAGCTTTGCCATGAAATGCCATTTTGATGCCATTTCGAGGGTGTGGATGCCATTTATTTTCTTTTAAACTTAAAATAAAAAATAACATTAGATTAATAATATTAAGATTAAATATAACATTAAATATTAAAATATTCAACTTAAAAATAAAAACTTTTAAATATTTGCCAAACGCTTTTCAAAATCATTAACCGGATAACGTTGAGATCAATGTTTTGAACACCTCAAATATCTTCAATTTTTTATTTTTAATTTGAAATGATAGAAATGAAAAAATTTAGAAAATATTTTGGTTATGTTAAGTTAGAAAATAAAAGAAGATGTATGTATATATAAAGAATAATAATATATATATATATATATATATATATATATATATAATATGGTTCGAGAGAGTACCACCCAAATGCAGCGCACCAGAAGGTACCACCTTTAAAAAAACTTTTTTAAATTTTTTTTTTCATAAACATGTTTTAATTAACATTATGAAGATCGTATGTAAATTTCACATACATTCACATCTCCTAGCTCCTAAAAAATGATGTGAACACACATTTACATAATTTTGAAGACATGTGAACATGCATTTATGTGATGTGTGTTTTCATGCACTTAGAGTGTTCGGATTTGCGTGAAATTCACATATGATCTATGTAATGTTAATTAAAACATGTTCATGAAAAAAAATTTTAAAAAAATTACTTTTAAGGGTGGTACCTTCTGGTGCGCTGCATTAGAGGTGGTACTCACTTGAACCTAAATCTATATATATATATATATATATATATATATATATATATATATATATATATATATATATATATATATATATATATATATATATATATATATATATATATATATATATATATATATATAAAGAGAGAGAGAGAGGGGGGATGAAAAGCTTTGAAGAGCTCGGCATTAGGATGCCGATGCCGAGAGGTTGAGTGCCGTTGCCATGGTGAAGGCGCGGTGTGCCATGGATGCCATGGACGGTACCGCTCGGATGCCACTCCCACTCCCTGGGGCCTAATTACCTAAAGGGTTGTACCATGTTTGCAGTAAATATTGTACTGTTGTTATCTTCACATATAATTACGTAAAGGGGTTGTACGATGTGCACTAGATGTTGTACTATTATTATTACTTTGACAAGGGAAAGTGGGAAACACTTTGAAATTTTGTTTGACTATCATTACTGTTATCTTCACATATGTGTACGTATTTTGTAAAATGTTTTAACTTGGAGTGAAATTTCATTTCTAACTAGGGTCGTCTCTTGCACTATGTTTGGTACGGAGAATAATGCTAGAAAAATGTAAGTAAAAAAAATTGTCATGTTTTTTAAAGTTCTGATGCCGTGGGTAAGAATCCTAAAGGAGGTCCTTAGAACGTGTTTATAAAGTTCACAAATACAATAAAAGATTACTATGAACATCCAAAAAAATTAAAATAACGACTAACAATCGTTTTTCTTCTTACATGTTTCATATACACACTCATGTTTTCTCATCCTAAAAGACATAACAATTACGAAAATAAAGTATAAAGAAGGCGTAACAATGAAAGGTACAACTTGATGTCTGCAAATTGTGTCTACGAGCAGTAGTGTGTCCACCAGCATTACAAGTCAAATGACAAACCCGTAACTGAAAATTTCAATACTTATAAGTTAATCAATAATCACCACAAGTAATCCATTAATTAAAATTTCAAAATGGAAATCAAATATAACAATGGAACTTTCTTTTTGTTTGATCAAAGGAAGATGGTAGAAATCAATTTCGATATACTTATGTTTTTATTTGAATGAGTGACTGAGGAATGAACTTACAAAGACGAACAAATCGTTAAATCTAATAACCATCATGAAACTAATCGTTGCCCTCAATTGCCTCCTTCAACTCAGTCAATCGAAATCAATTTTTCAACATGGGGTTTTGATTGTTGCAATTAGGAGTGCGGATGTGTTTCAGAGTGTATAGATGTTTTCTCTCAACCAGTTGTGTACTTGAGTTTATAATTTATTTGATTGGATGAGACTAACATATACATGTATAATGGGTTTTTTGGAGGCCCTACTAGTTTTGAGGATGCGTGCCATGACCCATTTTGCCTTCCCCTAAACCGGGTTTGTTTCCAACGAGCATTATATATATATATAGAGGGTGATTCAATGGAAAACCAACATGCATCGGAAAACCTTAGAAAACCTCCATGCACCACTAAAATGCACCACAATTCACGCGTGATGCATCAAAACCATCATGCATCTGAAAACTTGTGAAAACCGCACTGCATCACCACAAATGCATCATAATTCCCCTGCGTGATGCATCAAAATCCCGCGCGATGCATCACCTTATTTATGATCATGCCACCACGTTTTTCATGAAATGCAACAAATCGGACGGTATGCGTAGGTTTCCATAGTTTTCAGGTGCATAATGGTTTTTTATTGAACCCACTCCTGTATATATATATATATATATATATATATATATATATATATATATATATATATATATATATATATATATATATATAGTGTGTGTGTGTGTGTATTCTACCTATTATGCAGCGCACTAGAAAATATCATTATTAAAATATATTTTTTGAAAAAAATTTATAAACATGTTTTAATTAACATTACAAAGTTGATATATAAATGTAACGGCTCGATTATTTAAGATAATCAATAATTAATACTCATTGTAAAGAATTACAATAATGGGAATATTAATTAATTTTGTAATATATATAAATGATGTTGTTGAAACTATTATACACATATGTTGTAAATGTGTAGTGGGGACTTTGAAAGAAATGCATTTAATTCTAGGGACTAAGTAGTAAATATTGAAAAGTAAGAGATTAAAAAGAAAAAGGAAAAAGAAATTGTTTTCTTTTCCTTGCTTATATCCCACGCCTGAACACCCACACTAGTGTGTGTTCATCTTTTCAAAAGTTCCAAAAAGAGAGAAGAAAAAGGAGAAGAAGAAGCCAAAAATCAGATTTTGTTGGAAGCTCTTGTCGTTTTTGAAAGATCCAAGAGGTAACCACTCTTATCTACAAATCTTACTATCTTCTTTTCTTCTCCTCTCCATCTTCATTTGAAGAAGATGAGAAACCCAAATGGGTTTTTATGGATAATATGGTGAAACCTTTAGATCTTGGAGTATGATAACGAAATATAGTAGAATCATCATTTATGAGCATATTATTCAAGTTTTATGAAGTTTCATGGGTTTTAGCTCAAAAACCCGAAAATGGAGTTTTATGAACTCCCATGGATTTAAAAAGGAATGAAATAGTGTTCTTGATGGCTAAAATGAGTTTAGAAAATGTATATATATGTTTGGGAATGATTCCAAACCGTTTATAATAAATGTGAGAAGTTTTGGTAGTTTTGAGCATTAAATCCGTAAGGCAGAATGGCAGACCTGCACTTGAACTCGGCGAGTTCCCTTGGTGAACTCGGCGAGTTGGTCTGGGTTTTGAAAAGAAAAATTTCTAAGTTAAAGGATCCGGATATCTTGGGATCCGAAATTCGGATGGTTGGTCCGAAATTCGGATGTGCCTAGGACCAAGTTCGGACAGTATTTCGGATGAGCTGGACCGAAATTCGGATGGTCCATGACCCGAACTCGGGTGATCCGAAATCCGGCTGGTGCTGATCCGAATTCGGAAGGGAACTCGGCGAGTTCCTGGTGAACTCGGCGAGTTGAGCCCAGTTCCGGCCAGAAATTGTAATTTTAATTAGTCCTTGGGATCGTTTGCCATAATAACTTATGTCACCAATTGTGAAGAATAATTAACCCAAATAATTATTTAGGTCGATGCCGAAATTAATTAAGTCTTGCGAGACTAATGTATTCGGACCAAAGTTAAGAAATTATAAGCTGTGAGACTTATAAATATTATATTATGAACCTATGTGCAGGGGTTTTGACGAGTTAAGTCACGTGAAGACTGTCACTCTTATCTTGACTATTATAACTCGGTTTTGAGGCCGAGAGCGTATTGTGTATCACTGTGAGTTCTAGCATTAATGTATTTATATGCATATCATGAATTGTATGTTATCGCTTTCGTATCATTCTTGTCATTTACATGCCTTGCCATCTCATATACATTATTGTTATCATAATGTCACTCGGTTGATAGTCGTTGATCATTCATTTGATCTCTCCGCTGAGACGGTAAGCCTGAGTGTGGTAACCTAGCGGAATCTTAATGGTAAGCCTGAGTGTGGTAACCATTATTGCCTGTAAAACGGTAAGCCATTGGTTGGCCTCCTAAAATTGATAGTTGAATTCATGGCATTGCATGGCATCGTTCATATATCGCATGGTACTTTAATCTAGAATCTCACTAAACAACTTTGTTGTTTACCCGTTAGTTGTTATTTCTTTTCAGGATCTATTAAGGGCAAAGGCCCGGCTGGCCCAAGTTGTTAGACATCGTTTGGAGCTCGTATAGGAGTTCAATATTTTGTTGATGATTGGGGTGGGAGTAGCAGACATCCATTTTGGGCTTACGCGAATTAGTTAATGTTTATTAATTCGATTGTAATTAAATTGATAACTTAATCTTGTAACCCCAGTTACATTGCTCCGTGATTTCCGACACTCTGTTGTGTCTTATGCAAAGTGTTTGGAATCACGTTGATGATTATTAATGTATTGCAAAAGTTTTAATTTGATCGTATTTCCGCAAGTACTCTGTATAAATTAACGTATAATGGTATCGAAATACTCGTATTAGTTGTATGGGTGTTTCAATTTGGTATCAGAGCTGGAGCTCATAGACAGAGTATAGTCGACGATACTCTACTCTGAGCACGGTTTCAGATGCTGTTATTTACCCACCTAGGCGGCAATATTATATCAATTACAATTGACCTTTGGCCTAGGATGGGATAATATTGGGTAGACTTTTAAGATTATGACTTGACGTAAGCATAATTATATATATATACATATGCATATAAATAAATTTCATGTGCATACTTTGGTGTGAAAGAAGTGTTGAACCGACCTGTAACTGTTGGTTGCAGACAATGTCGGATAACCAGTCGAATCGCGTTCTACACCAGGAGGTAGAACATTCAAATGATGGGGGAGGCAGGGATCAGTCTCCAGATTATGAAAATAAATCCAGTTTCCGTACTGGTGGAGGGTCCAGAGAGGACCAAATGATGCAGATGATGGCCCAGATGCTGGAGCAAAATCGCCAGCAGAATGAGCTAATGACCCAATTACTTGCTTCCCAGAACGTGCAGGGAAAGAAAAATAATGTTGAAGGGGAGCAAGCAAGTAATGATAATACGGAAGGCGCTGGAATTGGAAGTAGGGCCGAAAGGCCTAAGAAGGATAAAGAAAGGAAGCACGGCTCCTCTAAGTCAAAAAGGGGAATGTCGTACAAGAATTTTATTGGTTGTCGTCCTCCAGCGTTCAATGGACGGGCAACTACTGTGGAGGCCCTGGACTGGATCAAGGCAATTGAAAATTATTCCGAGTCACGGATGTTAGCAATGACAAAAAGGTGCAGTACGCAGCTGCACAATTTGTTGGTCCTGCTTTAACTTGGTGGGATTCTAAAGCAGAGATTTTGGGCTTAGATGCCGTGGCTAAAATGACCTGGGAAGAGTTCAAAACCAGGTTCGACAAGCATTTCTGTCCGGCTGTTGCGGTACAGAAGATAAAAAGAGACTTTCTCACGTTTCAGCAAGGAGAGTTGTCAGTGGACGATTATCTGATCGAGTTTAACTCGAAAGCGATGTTTGTGGGGACGGTAATTGCTGACAAAAAGCAAAAGACCGATTATTTTGTGGAAGGACTGCGGAGTGAGATCCGCGAGATGGTGACGGTTCGCGCAGTCGAATCTTTCGAGAAAGCTGTGGAGTATGCGCGACTCGGAGAATATGAATTGTTCCGTAGGGAACAGGAATTATCGGGATCGAAGAAAGCGAAGGTTGAGTCTTCGCCGGGGACGTTTAAACAACCCCAGCAATCGTTTTCAAAAAATGTGGACTCTCGTTCACGTTCCCAATCGTCGAGGCACTCAAAGAAGCCTGCTAGCTCCAACAACTCTCAGTCCAAATCTCAGTTTTCCAATTCGGTGCCTACGTGTAACCGTTGCGGGAAACTTCATCGTGGGGAGTGTTTGTCCCCTATTGTGTGCCATGGTTGTGGAGAAGAGGGACACATACGTCCTGCGTGCCCTAAGCGAACTGATGCGTGCTACGAATGTGGCCAGGTGGGCCACCTTGCTCGGAATTGCCCAAAGAAGAGGTTGGCGACGTCCGAAAGTAAAGGCTCGGTCGCAAAGCCTAATTTTGTAGGTGGTTCCTCCCAATCAAAGGGGAATCCACCTAAGCCTCAAGCCAGGGTTTATCAGATTACAGCTGCCGAGGCGCAGGATGTGCCGGATGTCGTAACCGGTACTTTTCTTCTGAACTCTTTACCTGCTGTAGTATTATTTGATTCCGGTGCAAGTGTGTCTTTTGTTTCTAAATCATTTGCACGAAAGTTAGATGTTGTACCTTCTTTGATGCCTTTCCCTCTATCTGTTGATGTGGCAAGCGGGAAATCGGTTTGTGCCACCCAAATATATTATGACTGTGTGCTAACCTTAGATGGACATAACTTCGATATCGACCTTGTCCCCATAGATACTAAAGAATTTGATGTAATAGTTGGCATGGATTGGTTGGCCAATAATCTTGCCACTATTGCTTGTGCAAAAAGAATTGTTCGTCTATTCACGCCGGGAGGCGAAGAAATATTTGTGTATGGGGATAGGCGAAAAAGGGAAGCCGCAATGATTTCGGTAGCTAAGGCTCGGAAAAATTTAAGTAAAGGTTGTCAATGCTTCTTGGCTTGTGTGTTGAATACTAAGAAAGAAGGGAAAAACCTCAAGGATGTACCAGTGGTTAATGAATATCCCGATGTGTTTCCTGATGACTTACAGGGATTACCACCGGATCGATCCGTAGAGTTTCGGATTGAATTGGTGCCGGGAGCTGCACCAATTGCGCGTGCCCCGTATCATTTAGCACCTTCGGAAATGAAGGAAATGATGGCACAATTGGAAGAATTATTAGAGAAAGGGTTCATTCAGCCGAGTACCTCGCCTTGGGGTGCTCCGGTTCTATTCGTGCGAAAGATAGATGGAACTTTGCGAATGTGTATAGATTATAGAGAACTGAACAAGGTGACTATAAAGAATAAGTATCCTTTGCCTCGTATTGATGACTTGTTCGATCAACTACAAGGAGCTGCTTATTTTTCGAAAATAGACCTTCGTTCAGGGTATCATCAGCTTAAAAGTTCGTGAAGAAGATGTGCCGAAAACTGCGTTTCGGACCCGATATGGACATTACGAGTTCTTGGTGATGCCTTTTGGGCTCACTAATGCTCCTGCAGCCTTTATGGACTTGATGAATCGGGTGTGCCGTCCAATGCTTGACAAGTCAGTTATAGTGTTTATCGACAACATCTTGGTGTATTCTAAGACGGAGGAGGATCATGCGGTTCATCTGAGACAATTGCTCGAACTTCTTCGAGGCGAACAGTTGTATGCCAAATTCTCAAAGTGCGAGTTTTGGCTACAACAAGTGCAATTTTTAGGGCATGTTATATCTTGTGAGGGTGTTTCTGTGGATCCCTCCAAGATCGAGGCCATTAAAAGTTGGGAAGCACCGAGAAATGTTGCTGAAATTCGTAGCTTCCTCGGATTGGCCGCCTATTACCGACGATTCATCCAAGACTTCTCAAAGATAGCCATCCCACTCACTTCGTTGACTCGTAAGAATGCGAAGTTTGTGTGGGAAGAGCCACAGATTGAGGCATTTCAAATTTTGAAGAGTCGTTTGACAGACGCTCCGGTACTTGCGTTGCCGGAAGGACACGAAGATTTTGCCGTTTATAGCGATGCCTCGATAAATGGGTTGGGTTGTGTGCTGATGCAATGAGGAAAAGTGATAGCTTATGCATCAAGACAGCTAAAGGATTATGAAAAGAGTCGTCCGACTCATGATTTGGAGTTAGATGCTGTCACATTTGCGTTAAAAATCTGGCGACATTATCTGTACGTGTCAAGATCTAAAACTGAATAACCAAGACTAACTGATTTGAATTTATCAGAGTATAAATCAATAATCTTGCTTTGAATCAAAGTTTAATTAAGAAGTTTGCGGAATAACACTTAATTATTTTAACAAAAACTTTCAGAATCAATAATGCATAAAACACAAGAAGTAGTAAAGACTGTTTGTATTGCTGAATTCAATGATTACAATCACCTCTAATCTGTTTAATTAGACGAAGAACACAGACTGTTCTTAGGGTTTTACAACCTTAGAGGCTTATGAAAACTTAATCAACAAAGCAATTACAGACTCAAATATGCAGAAAAAACTCCTATACAATAGATAGACCTATTCTATGTATTTATATTGCTTCTTGATATGTTTCCTTGACGAACCATGACTTCTCTGATAGTAGATATGCTGGAATCTTTGAATATATATCTTTTCCAAAAAATCAGCACTTTCTGTTTATGAAACTGTTGAGCAGCTTGAATCCTTGACAGCATGAACAGAGCAGCTCGAGTTGATTTACTCTGGCAGCTTGAACTTTTACACTGGCAGCTCGAGTTTCTTCAACTAGCAGCATGAACTTTGGATTTACATATAAACTCTACTAACAGTTTGAGAAGTCTAACTAACAGCTTGAATCTACTTAAACTATTTCCCAACAGTACGACACTAAATGTCAGTTGTTTACTGATCATAAGAGCCTGAGGCATATCTTTGATCAGAAAGAATTAAATATGCGACAGAGACGCGCCATGGAATTGATCAAGGATTATGACTGTGAAATCCTTTACCACCCTGGGAAGGCCAATGTAGTGGCTGATGCCTTAAGCCGAAAGAGATATCCGGAAGCGACTTGTTATGCGCTAACGCATGTAGTTGTGACTTCCTCTATCCTTGACGACATTCGGAAATGGCAAATCGAGGGCCTTAAAGAGGAAAATATTAAGTCTGAGAGAATGGTTGGTCAAAGCGTGTTGTTAACCGAGGGTAGCAACGGGTTGAAAATGTTTCGGGATCGTATTTGGGTGCCGAAGATTGGTGATGTGCGCCAAACGATTTAAGAAGATGGTCATAATTCAAAGTTCTCAATTCACCCCGGGAGTTCTAAGATGTATCAAGATTTGAAATCTGAATATTGGTGGCCCGGAATGAAGCGAGACGTTGGTAATCATGTTGAACGGTGTTTGACTTGCTTGCGAGTCAAGGCCGAACATCAGAAACCATCTGGGAATTTACAACCACTCGAGATACCTGAATGGAAGTGGGATCACATCACGATGGATTTTGTGGTGAAGCTTCTGAAGACCCAAAGACAACATGATGCTATCTGGGTTATTGTGGAGCGACTGACGAAATCCGCACACTTTTTGCCGATACGAGAAAACTTTCCTTTGGAAAGATTGGCGCGAATGTATATTGATGAGATTATTGTACGCCATGGGATTCCAAAATCTATTGTTTCGGATCGTGACTCGAGGTTTACTTCGAGATTTTGGCAAATTATGCAAGATCAGTTGGGAACGCGTGTTAACTTGAGTACGGCGTTTCGTCCCCAGACTGACGGCCAGACTGAGCACACTAATCAAACGATGGAAGATATGTTGCGTGCGTGCGTGATCGAGCTTGGCGGGAATTGGGATACGCACCTACGACTTGTGGAATTCGCCTACAACAATAGTTATCATTCTTCGATAAAGATGGCTCCGTATGAGTCGTTGTATGGCAGAAAGTGTAGAACTCCGACATGTTGGCGTGAAGCAGGCGAGAAACCGTTAGCGGGTCCCGAATTGCTTCAAGAGACGCATGATAAAATTCAAATTATTCGTGAGCGAATCAAAGCTGCCCAAGACCGACAGAAGGCATACTCCGACAAACGCCACAAAGATATAGAGTTTGCTGTGGGAGATTCCGTGATGCTGAAAGTATCTCCGTGGAAGGGAATTATGAGATTTGGGAAGCGAGGAAAGTTAAGTCCCCGATATGTCGGACCGTTTCCTATTACCGAGCGTGTCGGTGCCCAAGCTTATAAGTTAGATCTGCCCGCTGAGTTGGCAGGAATTCATAACACCTTTCATGTTAGCTACTTAAAGAGAAGTCCGATCAGTCCTGCAGTGACCGTTCCATTGGACGATGTGCAAATCGATGAGCGGCTACGTTATGTCGAAGAACCAGAAAAGATTATCGGCGACAAAGTAATCAACCTAAGGAATAAGGAGATCGAGATGGTGCTCGCTTGTTGGAAGCACCACCGCGGATCTCTGATGACTTGGGAGACGAAGGCTGAAATGATGGCCAAATACCCCGCCCTGTTTGAAAGAACCTGATTCCGTGGGCGGAATCCTTTTAAGAGGGGAGGAATTGTAACGGCCCGATTATTTAAGATAATCAATAATTAATACTCATTGTAAAGAATTACAAGAATGGGAATATTAATTAATTTTGTAATATATATAAATGATGTTGTTGAAACTATTATACACATATGTTGTAAATGTGTAGTGGGGACTTTGAAAGAAATGCATTTAAATCTAGGGACTAAGTAGTAAATATTGAAAAGTAAGAGATTAAAAAGAAAAAGGAAAAAGAAATTGTTTTCTTTTCCTTGCTTATATCCCACGCCTGAACACCCACACTAGTGTGTGTTCATCTTTTCAAAAGTTCCAAAAAGAGAGAAGAAAAAGGAGAAGAAGAAGCCAAAAATCAGATTTTGTTGGAAGCTCTTGTCGTTTTTGAAAGATCCAAGAGGTAACCACTCTTATCTACAAATCTTACTATCTTCTTTTCTTCTCCTCTCCATCTTCATTTGAAGAAGATGAGAAACCCAAATGGGTTTTTATGGATAATATTGTGACACCCTTGCCACAACAACCACCAATTACAATACACCCAGGATTAATCACCAACATACAATAACATAATGATCTGATAACCTAAATTAAGTGCGGAAGCATTAAAACATAAATGAAATAGTGCAACAAGTGTTAAACACCCTACGGTGCTATAAGATATCAAGTCTAAGTCTACACACCCATACATTTAATACAATCATCCAGAATATTACAACATTGTCTCGTAACATAAATTACCGATAAAATAGTGCCGAATCTCCAAAATCTTCCAAACGACCTAACTAGAAGGTCCAGCAGTAGATTTTCCTTTGCCTGTAAAAATACAACAACTAAAATGTAAGCGAATGCTTAGTGAATACATAGATTGCGCATTTTATAAATTTTTATGAAGCCCAAGGATAACACAGATGACCAACATCGGATATCCTCTTCGTACACAAAGTACGGACCAGAGCCGCAGCCCCTTCGAGCTCACAGCTCGGCATTTAAACATACCATCTGAGACAAACGTACGATCGGGGATGACATACTGCCTACCGGGCCTAGGAGGGATCAGCTCCAGGTCATATAGCACAGTAACATCAGAGTAATCGATGCGACCCACCGGTCCATCACTAGATGCACAACAACCGAAAGGACATGCAACAAGTAAGAATGTGCATCTAAATCTACGCAAGTTAGTAGAATTCCAAACAATCAATGAAACAACAGGTCTCAGCAGGCAAAGCTTACATAAAACAAATATAAACATGCGGAATCTACTGTACTCACTGTGGGTGCGTAATTTATCTTTTAACCGATATTATTTCTCTTCGGGCTTTCAACCGGATCCGCCAAGTACCCCACTGTGGGTTGAACAACACCACAAGGGACCTGTTAAATTAGTTACAACAATATTTCAAGTCAAAAACCGTTTAAATCCATAAAACCAAGTTTCGTAAATTTTGCAATATTTTTCCCCATTTCGGATCCATATCCAAATTCGAACCTCAACTAAATTTGAACCCATTTCAAGTTCACACCTTGTCCTTTGAATAACTCTTGGTATTTTAGGTGTTGTTTATGAGTTTCATTCAAAATACTTGAGTTTAGAGAGTAGATTTCTCATTTTTAGGCATTAAACTCGAATTTCGGGGGTTAAATTCGAATTTCCTTCGAATTTAATGACTAAATTCGAATTCCTAAGGATAGATTCGAACCATATTCGAATCTATGGCATTAGATTCGAATATATGGTTGTAAACTCGAATTCCTGCTCGAATTTAGTACAAAAATCGAGTTTGTTCTTGCATTTCGACTCTGTTCTTGGCATTTTCGAGTCTGTTCATCCTTATAACTTAAATCCTTCATTCTAAGGCCTAAAATCATGAATATATCAAGTATTATACCTAGGTTTGATTCTATTACACATATACTATCTCATTCTTGCAAGATTTCAAGCAAAATCGGCTTTAAATCGCATAAAAATGACAGATTCGAACTTATGTTTTTCAAAACCGAAACACAAAATCTTAAAAGAGTCGATTCTTACCTTAATCCGTATGAAATCAAAAATCCAACCGTAGATTGTCGTTGTACTCCTCGAGATCTTTCCGATGACGTATAAATCTCGATAATCGGCCGGTCGGTTTGCGAGATATCTTAAAGAGAAGTAGAGAGTGTTTTTCTAGAGAGAGAGAGTGTAGAGAGAGAGAGCATTTGGAGAATGAAAATGTATTTGACCTTTTTATTCCCATCTTTCCCATTTTGGACATTTCACCCCTCAACTTAACCAGTTCCATAAAATACAGATTTATTCTTAAATTTATCATTACTAACTTTTATAATTCATAATAATCATTTCAAAGTTCTTAAACTTTTTAATTTTCTTAAAACAACAACTAAGTTTTTAAATATCCCCAAATACATAATCTTTGCTCATAATTCAACTTATTTATAAATTACCTGTCTAAATATTTCTTAAATCACCGTAATTGAATTCGAGGATGTTACAAATATGGAGAAACCTTTAGATCTTGGAGTATGATAACGAAATATAGTAGAATCATCATTTATGAGCATATTATTCAAGTTTTATGAAGTTTCATGGGTTTTAGCTCAAAAACCCGAAAATGGAGTTTTATGAACTCCCATGGATTTAAAAAGGAATGAAATAGTGTTCTTGATGGCTAAAATGAGTTTAGAAAATGTATATATATGTTTGGGAATGATTCCAAACCGTTTATAATAAATGTGAGAAGTTTTGGTAGTTTTGAGCATTAAATCTATAAGGCAGAATGGCAGACCTGCACTTGAACTCGGCGAGTTCCCTTGGTGAACTCGGCGAGTTGGTCTGGGTTTTGAAAAGAAAAATTTCTAAGTTAAAGGATCCGGATATCTTGGGATCCGAAATTCGGATGGTTGGTCCGAAATTCGGATGTGCCTAGGACCAAGTTCAGACCGTATTTCGGATGAGCTGGACCGAAATTCGGATGGTCCATGACCCGAACTCGGGTGATCCGAAATCCGGCTGGTGCTGATCCGAATTCGGAAGGGAACTCGGCGAGTTCCTGGTGAACTCGGCGAGTTGAGCCCAGTTCCGGCCAGAAATTGTAATTTTAATTAGTCCTTGGGATCGTTTGCCATAATAACTTATGTCACCAATTGTGAAGAATAATTAACCCAAATAATTATTTAGGTCGATGCCGAAATTAATTAAGTCTTGCGAGACTAATGTATTCGGACCAAAGTTAAGAAATTATAAGCTGTGAGACTTATAAATATTATATTATGAACCTACTTGTAGGGGTTTTGACGAGTTAAGTCACGTGAAGACTGTCACTCTTATCTTGACGATTATAACTCAGTTTTGAGGCCGAGAGCGTATTGTGTATCACTGTGAGTTCTAGCATTAATGTATTTATATGCATATCATGAATTGTATGTTATCGCTTTCGTATCATTCTTGTCATTTACATGCCTTGCCATCTCATATACATTATTGTTATCATAATGTCACTCGGTTGATAGTCGTTGATCATTCATTTGACCTCTACGCTGAGACGGTAAGCCTGAGTGTGGTAACCTAGCGGAATCTTAATGGTAAGCCTGAGTGTGGTAACCATTATTGCCTGTAAAACGGTAAGCCTGTGTGTGGTAATCGTAGGGCATCACTGTAAACTGTATATCGATAAGCCTGTGTCGGTGGTAATCGAGCAGTAGATTGTAAACCCATTGTTCGGTAAGCTTGTGTATGGTAACCGCAATGTGGTAGCTTATTAGCCATTGGTTGGCCTCCTAAAATTGATAGTTGAATTCATGGCATTGCATGGCATCGTTCATATATCGCATGGTACTTTAATCTAGAATCTCACTAAACAACTTTGTTGTTTACCCGTTAGTTGTTATTTCTTTTCAGGATCTATTAAGGGCAAAGGCCCGGCTGGCCCAAGTTGTTAGACATCGTTTGGAGCTCGTATAGGAGTTCAATATTTTGTTGATGATTGGGGTGGAAGTAGCAGACTTCCATTTTGGGCTTACGCGAATTAGTTAATGTTTATTAATTCGATTGTAATTAAATTGATAACTTAATCTTGTAACCCCAGTTACACTGCTCCGTGATTTCCGACACTCTGTTGTGTCTTATGCAAAGTGTTTGGAATCACGTTGATGATTATTAATATATTGCGAAAGTTTTAATTTGACCGTATTTCCGCAAGTACTCTGTATAAATTAACGTATAATGGTATCGAAATACTCGTATTAGTTGTATGGGTGTTTCAATAAATTTCACACACATTCACACATTCTAACTGTCTGAAATCATGTATTATATACGTTCACATACATGCAAACTTATGTAAGCGTACTCACATCATTTTTAAGGATTAGGAGATGTGAATGTATGTGATATTTACATATTATCTGTTTAATGTTAATTAAAACTTGTTTATGAAAAAAAAAGTTTAAAAAGTTTTTTTAAAAAATGGTACCTTCTTGTGCATTACATATGAGTGGTACTCTCTCGAACTATATTATTTATATATTTACACACACACACACACACACACACACACACATATAATCAAGTTTTTAAACGTATCCTAAATAATCGAGAGTACCAAATGCACCTGCTTGTAAATGATTATTCACAGATTTTCTGTACATAGACATGTATAAACCAATATTATATGACTTTTTATCAAAAAAAAATATACCTTTATACATTAAGATTCAAAAAATATGTATTGTGAATGGTTTAAAAACTCATGTGAATGGTGTGGGTGATCATTCACTTGAATGACCATTCACATAAATATACATGATCATTCACAAAAATTTTAAGGACGTAGACTTGGTGAATATTTCTGAATTTCACATATTATGTGTGTAACATTAAATTTAACATGATTGTGAAAAATATTTAAAAAAAATGTTTTTTAAGGGTGGTACCTTCGAGTGTACTCAATTTTGAGTGGCACCTTTTTGAACCTTTGTGTGTGTGTGTATAAACTTTTATGCATCTAGGAATCTCAAAAAACTTTTATGCATCAGACTAGCTGCAAAGGGTGCATTAAGGGTATTTATGTAATAATAATTATATGAAAATTAATTAATTAATTAAAATTAGATTGGGTTAGATTAAGAAGGCAAAAGCTCAATGGTCTGATGAAGACAAAAGGTTGGTTGCACTTGATGCAAAGGCTAGGAATAACCGTGTTATTTCTCTTCCCGATGATGTGTTCAAACAGGTTGAGAAATGAAGACTGCAAAGGAGATGTGGGATACTTTGTGTACCATCTATGATGGTCCCACTATCACACCGGATAACAAGATAAACAATCTTGTTAGACAATATGAACTATTCTTTGCAAAATCAAATGAGTCACTCACTGAAACCTACACCAGGTTCACTGTCCTGATAAATGATCTCAAAGTTGTTGGGATCACTAAAGACAGCTTAACTTTGGTGAACAAATTTTTGGACAATTCTGCTTGAGGAATGGAATTACTTCTCTACTATCCTCAGAAACTCAGGCACCATCAGAGTCATGGATCTTGTAAATCTCTATGGATCCTTGTTGAATGATGAACAGTCAAGGCAACATAAAAGAAATGCCTTAGAGATGTCCAAAAGAGGTGTTGCCTTAGTGGCCAGCGTGAGACAACCTGCTGGTCAGGTGTGTGATATGTTCACACAAGCTGATCAACAGGTTGATGATGAAATAGAAGAATTTTCAGAGGAAGAAGATAGTGAAGATCTTACTGAATTTGATGATGAGCAAATGATTGCTATGCTTGTCAGAAAATTCAATAAGAAAATGTTTGGTGGAAAGATGCTGCAAAAGAAGTCTAGTGCCATAGAAAAGAAAGCATTTGACAAAACTAAGGCTGAGTGCTTTAAATGTGGCAAGACAGACCATATAGTTGCTGACTGTGTGTCTAAAGTTGTTGGCTCCTCATCCAAACAATACAAGACAAATAAAGACGATGGCTACACGGTTAAGTACCTAATGGACATAGCTAAACTGAGAAAGTTTTAAGACTCAGTGGCTTCCAACAAGCAGAAGGGACTCATGGCTGAGACTTATGACTGGGAGGAGTCTGATTCATCATCTGATGAAGAGGAAAACAATTGTCTGATGGCCAACATTGATGTCCCATCAACAAGCAAGTTCAAACAGGACTTGGCTGAAGCTGAAGCTCTCAGCAGCTTAGAGAACTGGAGCCCAACTATGATGTATAAGGTACAAAATTTTATGGATTACAGTTCTGATGAAAAAGTTAAAATGTTTGAATATTTACTTGTTGATCTAAAAGCTGTTGTTCAGAAGCATGATGCCTTGAAGTCTGAGATCTCTATGTTAAATATAGATCTTAAAACAAAATCTAATGAACTGGACAACTTTCATAAGTTGAAAGCAAAACTTGATGAAGTAAAACACATCAACACCATTTTATTATAAGAAAAGAGAGAGACAGACTCAAAGCATGCCAAGCTTCAAAATATTATTGACACTTGGTGTCAATCTGCACAAAAAGTCAACCATTGTATCAGTCAGCAGATGCCTTCTCAAATCCAAGTCTATCTTGGACGGGACCTTGATATAACAACTTCAATTGTTGAGATAAATAATCTGGAAAAAGACTTATCCACTCTATGTGAGCTTCCAAGTACTTTTATCCAAAGAGTAAATGGAAAGCTGGTCTCAACAAACAGGTTTGTTAGGCCTCAAAATACTGACAGTTTGTGTGAAAAATCTTTAACGGCTGATGATGGAATGTGTTCTCCATCAAATCAGCCTGCTAAGTGTATAGCTGGTTCACACAAACAAAAGAAGGGAAAACAAGTTCAAACTACAGCTTTGGACACTAAACATGTCAACAAGACAGGTTCTGGATCTAAAGCTGATGGGAGGAAACATGTTAACCCTTTTGATGCTGACCATTTTGAGAAAAAGTTTTCAAAAGGAAAGCAACCTGCTTTCAATAGGGGTAAGTCTCAACTAAAGTAAATCTGCTGTGATTTCAAATAAGTTTTTAAATCACAGTGGAAAACTGGTTATAAATGAAGGAAAATCTTTTAAAACCAGAAGTAGTGATTATGTTGATAGGCAACATTCTTCACATCTCAGTAAGGGCAAGGGCAAAACAATTACTTTACTTGAGAAAGTTGGGAATAAGTTTCCCAAACCTGTGAAAGGACAAAAGCCAATTAAACTTCCAATATTTGAACTCTGTCCTCCTAAAAAGAGGAAAGAGGACACAGGTAAAGCTGTTGTTGTTGTTCCTTCCACTCAAACTGTTGGTTCTTCTAAACATAGCAATAAGTTTGCTAAACATGCTGAGAAGTCAAACAAGGATATCCTAGAATGTGTTTTTGGAAGTACATCTTCCAAAAAGTCCAAAAAGAGAAAATGTTATAAATGTGGGAAGAAGACTCATATGGCCAAAGATTGTCCTGAAACTGAGGACATAAGGCCTGCTGACACTGCTAGTTCCATCATTGCAAAAACCAGCAGTGTTGGAAGTAACATGGTCATTAAGGAGAGTATCCAAGTCGATACAATCCAAATTGGAAATATTAGTGTTGATCTTAGTGGTCCATCAACAAATGTTGATGATGAAGGAGAACTCATCCTTATGATGAGTTTCCTTAAAAATAACTAATATTTTTTCATGACACTCTGCTGGTTAAACAACCATCCCAGGTTTGGTACTTGGACAGTGGCTGCTTAGGCCACATGTGTCACACCCCGCTACCCCGATTGGCAACGAAGCGTGACGTCGCGGAAGCGTGACCATAATCATAATGAACGACCACTATATGGACGTTTTCGAAAATACATCGATATGACTTTAAAAGGTAGAAATGTTTTACATAAACCGTAAATGATAAAGAGTAGTTTGCAAAGTACAGAGATATAAATACATAATTAAATTATCCAAAATAATGCAAATAAATCTCCGACGGTTTGAAAAGAATGCGACTCCTTAAGTGCGGAAGCTTGAAAGTAGTTACTTCTGAAGGCATACTTGCCTTAATTTCCTGAAAATACATGCTAAAATACGTCAACAAAAATTGTTGGTGAGCTCATAGGTTTACGCGAAAAGACCAGTTGTATGGACATTATCAGATGAGTTGAATTTATAAAATCATAAATTCCGTGTATGTATTACATAAACCATCATGCAACCGAAGCTTAATTAGAATGAGTTTGCCCTGTGCAGTATTCCCATACGTAATACCGTGTGTTGAATATATATGCACTCGCTGTTAGCCGAACCGAGCTAACACGAATGGGGACATGACTCCCAATAGATCTATCCACAATATACTCGCGCTTACAAATAAATGCAATTAACGGTTCATGATATAAGGGCTGATGGAATCCGAACATGTAATACATATAAGAAATAAACAGTTTTGATGTCCATATGAAAAACAGTGCATGTATTTCCACCCCAATAGATAGTGAAAAATAGGGGCTATGAAGACTCACCGAACTTGTGATGGCAAAATATGCGCAAAATGCAAGTTTGCGTAGTTTGATGGGTGATGAAACCGGAGATGTTTAACCGAGTCCTAAATGATAATAAGGACTTAATATTACTAATATATGATAATATGTATATTTATAGATTTTTATGTCTTAAATCACCCAACATTACAAGTTTATAAATAAGATTTGCTTAAAACGTCAAGTTTATATATATATACAATTTTCCAGCTTTTTCGGAGGTTTTTCGGCCTACTTTGAGTCTGTTTTTGACCAAGCTCCAAAATGTTTTAGACTTTGGTTTTCTAGGACATTAAACTAATATATACAAAAGATTTTTAGAATCAAGAACGGCCATTTTTCGAGTTGTTTAGGTTGGTGAAAAAGCTCGTTAAAAACGCTATGTTGGCCATTTTTGAGCTGTCAAACTTTCGGTTTCTCAAATAATTTCTGGAGGTCTTAAACTTCAAAATAAATTATGAAAAATTGCAGATCTATAGTTAAGACATAGATCTAACTATTGAGACAAGAATCAACTCATTTCGTTGAGTTATGAATTAGTTATGATTTTTCAAAGTCGATATAAATTTTCTGCCGGAAATCCGTAGTTTATAAACTTAAAACAACTTATGATTCTTGTTGTTTATTTAAAGACAACTTGTATAAAAGCCATAATAGTTATAAAAACACATATGTATCACATGTTTTCATAATATTAACACTTTTATAATGTGTTTACATATTCATAAACACATGTAAAGAAATAACTTAAAATAAAACTAGAAACTTATAAACTTGAGTTTTTATGTAACTTGTTGTTGTTGGTGATTATATATATTATGCAAGACTTATATAAACATGAATATAAGATGTAATAAGCTAGTATTTACTTACTTTGAAGTATTAGAAAGATGCAAACTAGTAGAAGTTGAAATCTTGAATTTTGTTGCACCAAAAATGCTTGATATATTGCAAGAACACAAGGTTGGAATTTTGGTGTTCTTGAGCCTCATGGAGGCCGGATTTCATGAGAGGAGAGAAGAGAGATTTATGTTTTGATGTTATGGAAATGAAGAGTGAAAAGTGGTCTTATTTATAGATGAAAATAACTCTTGCAATGATGGTGAATTTTGGAGGTTGAGTGAAGATCTCCAAAGATGGAGACACTTGATGTAGATGCTGTATGGGATATGTAATAAAGAAATGAAAGTCAAGGTGGTGGTTGTACCATGTGGTGGCCGGCCACATGGTCATAAATATGGGGTATTTTCAATTTTTTTTTGTATAAATGTATTTAAAATGTATTCTTGTATTTTCCTTTTCTTGTAAATTCAAAAATACTTTTTGAATGCATTGTTTTAATGAATTGTTTTAGTCTTGCATAATTAAGGTTAAGTAATTGTATTAGTGTATGATTAGTGTCACTAATCATAATTTAATTTCGTACTTAGTTGAATTAATCCCTCATATCGTAAATTGATCGGATTAATTGATTTCCCGATTCATCGCACCGATGAATTTGATTCTAATTGAGTTGAGTCTTCTAATAAGCCTTGTTAATCATTTGATTAAGTTCTAATGACTATTGATTAGGCTATAATTTGACTATTAAATGCTAATTAGGTCGTTGTTGCTAACCTGGTTCAATGCCGGATGTTACAGTCTCCCCCTGTTAAGGGAATTTCGTCCCGAAATTTTATCCTCTTTCCTCAGGGGTTTTGTTACTTAAAAGTAGATGAGAGTATCTTTGCTTAAACTAGCCTTTGCATGCCTAAGTGAATTGTGGTCCATGTCTAGAATTTCCATCTGACCTTGAGGATGGGTATACAACTGTGCTTCAATCCTTTGACCTTACGGTCCATGATTTCAACCGGCTCTTTGATGAAGCGAAGTTTATTATTTAGCTGGATCTCTCCCAAGGGGTAACAAGTGTCTCCTCTAACAAACACTTCTTCTTATTCGATACATGGAAGGTATTGTGCATGCTGCTAAACTCTGGTGGTAACTCTAAACGATAATCTACGAGTCCAATTCCCTTTAAGACTTTGCATTGCCAATGTATCAAGGGTTTAGTTATCCTTGTTTCCTAAATCGTAACACGCCCTTCCATGGCGAGACTCTTATCAGTACTCGTTCTCCTAATTAGAACTCAAGGGATTTTCTATTTTCATCTGCATAACTTTCTTACAATCGCAGGCAACTTTTAGCCAGTTTCTTATCTGTACTATCCTTTCGGTTGTTTCGTGAATGATCTTAACGCCAGTGATTTGGCCATTTCCCACTTCTTCCCAATAAATCGGTGATCGACACTTTTGCCCGTAGAGGGCTTCAAACGGAGAAGCTTTAATACATGAGTGATAGCTATTGTAGTACGATAATTCCACTAAGGCAAATGAGTATCCATTACACAGGCTCTTAATGTATGTTCTAGGGTTTGGATCGTTCTATTATTCTGACCATTGGCCTGAGAGTGATATGTGGTACTCATGTCCAGGTTTGTATCCACAGTTTGCTATAATAATTGCCAAAAGCTTAGCTGTAGATCTGCTATCCATATCAAAAATGATTATAATAGGCACTCCGTGTCCGGAGACGACTTCCTCGAGGTACGTTTAGACTAGCTTATTCATCCTGATGTTCTTCTTGATTGGTAGGAACGCGCGGATTTTGTTAGGTGGTCGAATATTACTCAAATGTTTTCTGATGTTGGTCTTAACTTTGGAGCATGTTAGAAATGTTTTTGACATATGTGGCAATGTCATCCTTCATGATAGGCCACCCGTATAGTTCCCTATGATACATTTTATCGGATCCGGGGTGAACGACATATCTTGATTTGTGTCCGTCATCTTTAACCAGTTTTCTTACTCTATAAAAAAATAGGGTAACCAGACTCTATTCGTGAAGTATTGATTTCCATTAACCCTTATTCCAAACTATTTATCCATTCTGTGCAGGGCTTTATTTTTCATATTTTCCTCCTTAATAACTTCATGAACTAAGAGAGGAGGGTTTGGTTGAGTGGTTATAACTATGGCTGGTACTCTTAATGGCTTAACTCATTTCTTTCGGCTATGAGCGTCTGCAACCACATTAGTTTTCCTCAGGTGATAACGAATCTCACTGTTGCAACCACTTATTAGCTCTATCAACGATGTTACCTAATATTTGACTTTTTCTTGTTCAAGATGTGTTGGGGGCTCTTAGGGTCCGTGAGTGTAATACACTTCTTACCGTACAACTAATGTCTTCAAGTCTTAAGGGTAAAGACTACTCTTCCAAGATCTAGATCATGCGTTGTGTAATTCACCTCGTGAACCTTAAGTTTTCATGGAGTATAAGCTATGACCTTATCTTTCTACATCAGTCCATTGTGTGAAGTGTCATAGTAATCTATAAATTTCTCATTCCTCTTAGGTACGGACAAAATAGGCGCGCTGCACAGTTTGTGCTTTAATAACTGAAATGATATCTCCTGATCCTTGCTCCAATCATACTTAATGTCTTTTCGGGTCAGTTTTGTTAGAGTTCTTGGTGATCTTTGAGAAAATTGCTTATAATAAGTGGCAAGTCTTAAGGACTGTCGTATCTCTATGGGGGTTCTAAGAGTTGACCAATTCCTGATAGCCTCGATCTTTGCGGGGTCGACTTGGATTCCTTTACTATTGTTCACGTGACCGAGGGATTTCACCTCTCCTAGTCAAATTTAGAAAGCTTAGCATATAGTTGTTCTTTCTCCGATAATTCCAGAATCAGTCTTAAATGTTGCTCGTGCTCCTTCTCGTTTCGTGAGTAGATTAAAAGTCATTCATGAATACAATCACGAATTTGTCTAAATAAGGTTTGCACACCCGATGAGGTCCATGAGTACTGTTGGGTACCCTGGTTAATCCAAACGGCATTAATAGGAATTTATGATGACCGAAACGAAATCTGAAAGCTGTCTTTGGAATATCTTTCTTGTGAACTCTAACCTGATGGTAACCAGACCTAAGGTCGATCTTCGAATAGAAGCTTAATTCTTGGAGTTTTATCAAACAAGTCATTGATCCTTGGAAGTGGGTATTGGTTCTTTTAGCTTATTTAATTTCTCGGTAATTGATGCACATCCCGAAAGTTCCATCCTTCTCCTTTATGAACAAAACTGGAGCTCCTCCAAAGCGAGGATCTCGGTTTGATAGGCCCTTTATTTAAGAGCTCCTACAGTTGGTTGGACGATTCTTACACTATTGATGGGGCTAATCGGCATGGTGCTCGAGCCACTGGTACCGCACCTAATAGTAGGCCTATTTTTGAATTTGACTTGCCTCGATGTTGGGAGTTCAGGTAAGTGTTCTGGAAAAACTTTGGGGTGACCATAAATAATAAGAATATTTTCGAGCCGCTTTCCCTTTGGTTCCCTCTCTATCAACACTTCAGGGTCCTAATGCTAGAGATGATGCTTACTTTGGTATTTCTTGCTTTGCGTTGGACAGTAAGGACCTTCTTATTGGCTAAAGGTATATGAACTGTGTTCTTGTTGCATACTATTTCCACACGATTTTCGATAGCCAATCCATGCCTATGACCACGTAAACACTTCCCAGTTTTATGGGTATCATGTCTGTTTCAAAGAGTCGGCCTACTAATTCTAAGGAGCATCCTCGACTTATATTATTTGTCTTAAGCGTCTCACTGTCATCAACCTCAATAGCATAAGTAGCAATTAATGGAATTTATCTGCTTAGTGAACTTAGTGGATATAAAGCTCCTATCAGCACCAGTATAAAATAGTAGAAATGCATAAGTGGTATCTAATGGGGTAAGAGGATAAGTCTACGGGTTTGAAATTTCTTAGGCAGGTAGTCACAGCTTTATCTTTTCCTACGCAGAGTTGTAATTAAACTTAATTCCTCATAAAAGTTCTTGATACTTAATCATTGTATATGATATGGTCAGAATTTTTTGATAAATTCTTAAGCCTTATTTACCCTAAGATATATCAGATAGTAAAGCCTAGATAAATACTATAAAGAGATGCATCCGGGGTTTCCTCGTACTCCAGAGCGTTAAGTCGTTGGGTTAGTTCTGCAGTGTGTGCTTTGTGCTCCGCTGGGTGCTGCCACAATTCGTCGATTCCGTTTTGTTAAATCGCCTGGGTATTCTGGTCAGCCTAAGGTTTATTGGTGGTTTGCATTGCCTCCTGCTTAATCCTTGCAAAGATCTCACCGACCTCTTGGTGGATTTTGTCGAAATTGGAGGTCGTGTCTGGCGGCCCTTGCCACCAACAGGGGCATCGTTTGTTATATAGGTTTCTAGGTAAGTGTCGACACTTGAGAGGAAGATGGTGTTCTGACTTCAAACTGGATTTGGATCCCCTCCTCGTTTCTCCACTCTTGGAGAGTGTGAGGCATCCATCCCCACTGTCCTATGCTTGCTCGTTACTACTGCGACGGGCTTGGCTGATGGGCAGGTACCGGGATAAACTCCCGTTGTGCTAGTCACACCCTTTCCCTAGGGGTCAATTTCGATATGTTATTGTCATCAGGGTCCATATATGTGTTCACAGTTCTTGAAGAAAGTTTAGTTTTTGTAACAGTTATAGTCTAGGTACTAATGCAACCTAGTTCACTATAACTATGGCTCTGATACCAACCTGTCACACCCCGCTACCCCGATTGGCAACGAAGCGTGACGTCGCGGAAGCGTGACCATAATCATAATGAACGACCACTATATGGACGTTTTCGAAAATACATCGATATGACTTTAAAAGGTAGAAATGTTTTACATAAACCGTAAATGATAAAGAGTAGTTCGCAAAGTACAAAGATTTAAATACATAATTAAATTATCCAAAATAATGCAAATAAATCTCCGACGGTTTGAAAAGAATGCGACTCCTTAAGTGCGGAAGCTTGAAAGTAGTTACTTCTGAAGGCATACTTGCCTTAATTTCCTGAAAATACATGCTAAAATACGTCAACAAAAATTGTTGGTGAGCTCATAGGTTTACGCGAAAAGACCAGTTGTATGGACGTTATCAGATGAGTTGAGTTTATAAAATCATAAATTCCGTGTATGTATTACATAAACCATCATGCAACCGAAGCTTAATTAGAATGAGTTTGCCTGTGCAGTACTCCCATACGTAATACAGTGTGTTGAATATATATGCACTCGCTGTTAGCCGAACCGAGCTAACACGAATGGGGGACATGACTCCCAATAGATCTATCCACAATATACTCGCGCTTACAAATAAATGCAATTAACGGTTCATGATATAAGGGCTGATGGAATCCGAACATGTAATACATATAAGAAATAAACAGTTTTGATGTCCATATGAAAACAGTGCATGTATTTCCACCCCAATAGATAGTGAAAAATAGGGGCTATGAAGACTCACCGAACTTGTGATGGCAAAATATGCGCAAAATGCAAGTTTGCGTAGTTTGATGGGTGATGAAACCGGAGATGTTTAACCGAGTCCTAAATGATAATAAGGACTTAATATTACTAATATATGATAATATGTATATTTATAGATTTTTATGTCTTAAATCACCCAACATTACAAGTTTATAAATAAGATTTGCTTAAAACGTCAAGTTTATATATATATACAATTTTCCAGCTTTTTCGGAGGTTTTTCGGCCTACTTTGAGGCTGTTTTTGACCAAGCTCCAAAATGTTTTAGACTTTGGTTTTCTAGGACATTAAACTACTATATACAAAGGATTTTTAGAATCAAGAACGGCCATTTTTCGAGTTGTTTAGGTTGGTGAAAAAGCTCGTTAAAAACGCTATGTTGGCCATTTTTGGGCTGTCAAACTTTCGGTTTGTCAAATAATTTCTGGAGGTCTTAAACTTCAAAATAAATTATGAAAAATTGCAGATCTATAGTTAAGACATAGATCTAACTTTTGAGACAAGAATCAACTCATTTCGTTGAGTTATGAATTAGTTATGATTTTTCAAAGTCGATATAAATTTTCTGCCGGAAATCCGTAGTTTATAAACTTAAAACAACTTATGATTCTTGTTGTTTGTTTTAAAGACAACTTGTATAAAAGCCATAATAGTTATAAAAACACATATGTATCACATGTTTTCATAATATTAACACTTTTATAATGTGTTTACATATTCATAAACACATGTAAAGAAATAACTTAAAATAAAACTAGAAACTTATAAACTTGAGTTTTTATGTAACTTGTTGTTGTTGGTGATTATATATATTATGCAAGACTTATATAAACATGAATATAAGATGTAATAAGCTAGTATTTACTTACTTTAAAGTATTAGAAAGATGCAAACTAGTAGAAGTTGAAATCTTGAATTTTGTTGCACCAAAAATGCTTGATATATTGCAAGAACACAAGGTTGGAATTTTGGTGTTCTTGAGCCTCATGGAGGCCGGATTTCATGAGAGGAGAGAAGAGAGATTTATGTTTTGATGTTGTGGAAATGAAGAGTTAAAAGTGGTCTTATTTATAGATGAAAATAACTCTTGCAATGATGGTGAATTTTGGAGGTTGAGTGAAGATCTCCAAAGATGGAGACACTTGATGTAGATGGTGTATGGGATATGTAATAAACAAATGAAAGTCAAGGTGGTGGTTGTACCATGTGGTGGCCGGCCACATGGTCATAAATATGTGGTATTTTCAATTTTTTTTTTGTATAAATGTATTTAAAATGTATTCTTGTATTTTCCTTTTCTTGTAAATTCAAAAATACTTTTTGAATGCATTGTTTTAATGAATTGTTTTAGTCTTGCATAATTAAGGTTAAGTAATTGTATTAGTGTATGATTAGTGTCACTAATCATAATTTAATTTCGTACTTAGTTGAATTAATCCCTCATATCGTAAATTGATCGGATTAATTGATTTCCCGATTCATCGCACCGATGAATTTGATTCTAATTGAGTTGAGTCTTCTAATAAGCCTTGTTAATCATTTGATTAAGTTCTAATGACTATTGATTAGGCTATAATTTGACTATTAAATGCTAATTAGGTCGTTGTTGCTAACCTGGTTCAATGCCGGATGTTACAACATGACAGGTTGCAAAGATTTGCTGGGTGATCTCAGGCCTGAAAAAAGGCCAAAAGTCACTTTTGGGGATAATGTTCAAGGATCCACAGAAGGATATGGAACCCTTCAAGATGGTGCTGCAATATTCAAAAGAGTAGCCTATGTGTCTGGGCTAAAACATAACCTTGTTTGCATTAATCAACTATGTGATGTTGGCTACAAGGTTAACTTTGATGAGCACCTTGGGTACATACTGGATCCCAAAGGCAAGGTTGTGCTATGTGCACAAAGGAAGAAAGGTGTATATGTTGTGGATATGAAATCTGCTGATCGCACAACTGAAACCTGCTTTATCTCAAGGAGCAATGCAGACCTAAATTGGTTATGGCACAAAAGGCTATCACACCTGAACTTCAAGAATAACAACAAACTCTGTAAGAAAGAGTTGGTAACAGGTTTGCCTTCTATAACCTTTGTCAAGGATAAACTCTGCACAGCTTGTGAGAAAGGCAAGCAGAGAAAAATATCTATTAAATCCAAGCATAATTTTTCTATTAATACTTCTCTCTTCTTAATCCACATGGACTTGTTTGGACCTGTCAGTGTCCCAAGTCTAGGAGGTAGAAGATACACTCTAGTAATGGTTGATGAGTTCTCCAGGTTTACATGGGTGATCTTCCTAAAGACCAAAGGAGAGGCTACCAGAGAGATTATTGGATTACCAAAAAGATGGAAGTTCTAAACTCTGCTCAAGTCAAATAGCTTAGAAGTGATCATGGTACTAATTCAGAAACAGTACTCTTGAGGACTTTTGTGAAGAAAGAGGGATCTCACAAAACTTTTCAGCTGTAAGAACTCCACAACAAAATGGAGTTGCTGAAAGGAGAAAATAGAACCCTCATTGAAGTTGCTAGAACCATGCTGTGTGCATCAGGTTTGCCTTTATCATTTTGGGCTGAAGCTGTCAACACTTCCTACTTCACTCAAAACAGATCCTAAGTGGTGAAAAGGTTCAACAAGACTACTTATGAGTTAAGCAAAGGGAGAAGGCCAAACATAAGCTATTTCCATGTATTTGGATGCCCCTGCTTCATTCTGAATCAGAGGGATCAGCTGGCAAAATTTGAACCCAAAGCTGATGAAGGTGTGTTTGTTGGATATTCTGCTATTTCTAAAGCCTACAGAGTATACAACTACAAAAGAAAGGTGATAGATGAATCTATCAATGTCACCTTTGAGGAGTCTAGGAATGCCTCTACCAGAGTTGTTCCTGAATCAGTTTCAGGAGAGTTCAGCTTTGATGATCTTATGCATTCAAATGTTGAAGAAAAGGAATCAAAAGCTTCCACTTCACCAAGTGTGGAACCTGTTAACCACAATGGACATGATGATGATTATGTTGATACACTATGTGTGAATAAGTGTACTGACATAATTAATGCATCGTGTCCATAACCAATCAATGTTGATTTTCCTGAATCCTCTGCTAATGTGTTCAACAATAGAGATTCATGTTCAGTAGATGAACAAGCTCAAGATAACAGTATCTTTGAAAATCTTGAAAGATGTTCTGCAAGACCTGATGAAAATGAAATTGATACAAGAGAATCTTAATTGAAACATGATCCTAAGTGGATCAGGTGTCACCTCAATGATCAAATAATTGGTGACATCAACAAAGGGGTACAAACAAGATGGGACAGCTTAGGAAACTTTTGTATGTTTTCTAGCTTTGTGTCCCTGATGGAGCCAAAGAAAGTAGATGATGCACGTAGAGATGCCAATTGGATCACTGCCATGCAAGAAGAGCTCAATCAGTTTGAGAGAAACAAAGTATGGAACTGGTCCCTGTTCCTAAAAGGTAAAACTATAATTGGCACCAAGTGGGTTTTCAGAAACAAGATGGATGAGCAAGGTCATGTTATTAGAAATAAGGCAAGATTGGTTGCTCAAGGCTATAGGCAAGAAGAAGGCATAGACTATGATGAAACATTTGCTCCAGTGGCCAGGTTAGAAGCAATTCGTTTGTTTCTAGCCTATGCTACTGACAAGAGCATGAAGGTATTTCAAATGGATGTCAAGAGTGCATTTTTGAATGGTAAGATGCAGGAAGAGGTATATGTCAAGCAGCCTCTAGGTTTTGAAAGTGAACTACATCCAGGTTTTGTCTATAAGTTGGACAAAGCTCTCTATGGTCTAAAACAAGTCCCTAGAGCCTGGTATGACACTCTTACTGATTTCCTTATGAGCAATGGTTATTCGAGGTATAGTGGATACCACATTGTTCATAAAGAAGGTGAAAACTTATATTATGCTTGTTCAAATTTATGTGGTAGGTTTCAAGCTGATCCAAAAGAATCACATCTAGCTGCTGTCAAAAGAATTTTCAGATACCTAAAGGGTACACCAGGTTTGGGTCTTTGGTATCCCAAAGACTCCAGCCTTGAACTAATTGGTTATTCAGATTCTGAGTTTGCAGGCTGCAGGCTAGACAGGAAAAGCACAACAGGTGGATGTCAACTCCTTGGTGGCAAGTTGATCAGTATGTGTAGCAAGAAGCAGAATTCAGTTTCTACTTCTGCTGCTGAAGCTGAGTACATTGCTGCTGGAAGATACTGTGGACAGATTCTATGGATGCAGCATCAGCTTGAGGATTATGGACTTGTATATAGGAAAACTCCTATTCTGTGTGATAATACAAGTGCCATGGCCATCTCCATCAATCCAGACTTCCACTCTAGAACAAAGCATATTGAGGTCAGACATCACTTTATCTGGGATCACATCCAAAAAAGTAATGTGGAGGTAAGTTTTATTTCCACAGAAGAACAGTCTCCAGACATTTTCACCAAACCTCTTGATGAAAACAGGTTTAACTACCTTGTATGCAAGCTAGGTATGTTAAATAAAAGTGACTAAGTGTCATTGATGTTCTAGAAATCACTTGCTCTAATCCTTAAAATTTTCAGAACAGCTTGGACTGAACAGGTTTTACTTGTCCTGTACTTTGGCAGTTTTTGAAAATTTGGACAGCTTAGACATATAACAGGTTTGACAAAAATTAGTTTTAGTCTCAAACTTGTTCTGTTGTACAAACTCCTAACCTGCTCACACTCCAAATCTGTCATATAAGGCAATGCCTTGTAACCTGTTCAACTATTGAACAGGTTTCACAATGAAACCTGTTCTCATATAGTTGCACAGGTTGCATGAACAACTTGAAGAATAATCAGTTTGTGATGAAACATGTTCATCACATGTTTAAACAACAGCTTAGAACATCAGTTTTTATTACCTTTCTTCACATTTAAGTTTCTTAATTTACATATTTATTTAAATTAATTACCTACAGATAATGTTTGTTAACGTGTGTTAGTAGTTAAAAAGGTCAAGTGGTCTGACAACCATTCTGACATGGCAAACCATTCCGTTTTTCGTTAAAGAACATTTCAAATCAACCGCCCAAATCTTTCTCTCTCCAACTTACTCACATTCAAATCCTATAAATACCTAAACCACTGTTTCATCATCTTCTTCTTCTCTACTGCTTCCATAACTGCCTGCTAAACCCTAAATCGACTAAGTGTCAAATATCGTTCATCACTACTACTTTCCAAATGGCTCACCAAAACAGCCCCCTCTTACCTGTGTTCGTTGGTGATGATGTTGAAAAACATTCTTCTGTCACCACAATGCTCACAATCAAACCCACCAACTACATTGCTAACCTGACCATTCCCAAAACTTATGTGGGAAAAAAGTTTATGAACCTATGGTGGATTTCCTTCAAGCCCATCCTCTGCACTACACAATGACTGCCTCTCCTGGTGTCATATACCAAAAGATGGTTTATGAGTTCTAGTACACCTGTTCTTATGACTCATCTACCAAAACCATCAGAGGAACCATTCTCAATGGCACTCAAACCATTGAAATCACAACTGCTCTTCTCAGGGAAGTTTTTCATCTTCCAGTGGCTGACACTTATGACAAACCTAAACCTGAGAATGAGCAAATGGGCAACATGCTATGCTTCTATGGTGTAGCAGAACCAAAAGTGGGTGCTACTTTGTTCAGAAGGGATCTATCTCCTACTTACAACTATCTTTTCGCCTCAGTGGTGATGAGCCTGAGCAGCAAATTTGGTTCTTTTGATCAGCTTAGCAGAGATGAGATTCCTGTAGTCCTATATTTCGTGGATGGGACTACACTGAACATGACAAGGTGGATTTTCCTGAATCTAAGGAATTTGGTGGAGCAACAACAACGACCAGCAGCTGTCAGACATCCAAGGTTCCTAAGCCTCATCTTCAAACACATCTATGTTGAGCATCTGTACAACTCTCAACCTCTATTGACTACTGCAACATTCCCTGTTATTGGGAATAGAGTGTTTTATACCCCATCTCTTGGAAATGAACCTCCTCTGTCAACACCTATGAGGAGGTTACTTGGTTTAGTGGAAGGACCTTCTACTCAGAAAGTGGATCCAATGACTGCTCCCAAGGGAAAATCCAAATCAAGGCCTAAAATGGTGAAGAGGGCCTTAAAACAAACTGAAGCTGAGCCTGTCCGCAAGAAGGCTAAAACAGTTAAGTCTGTCCCATCAGCCTCAGTAGCTGAGGGGGAGCAAACTCCTCACCCTGGTTCATCTGTTGAACCTAAAGCCTTTGTGGTTGGTGCCTCTGTGGCACCTGAGACTATGGAACAGGAACAACCTCCTGTTTCTAGCCCAGTCTCCCCACCAGTCGAAACAGAACCCCTCATCACTTCCCCCCAACATCCATCCTCCACTTCATCCCTCAAATCCTATAACAGACGCAAATCCTTTGCCAAAAAGAGACCATCCTCCCAAACTAGCCCCTCTAACCACTCCCAACAGGAGTCAGTTGACAAAGACGCAACTCCTGATGCTATAGCTTCTCCTATTTTGGGAGTAAGTGCAGCAAACTTGGAGTAGGCTTCACTCCAACAAGAGTCCACCTTGAGTCAGCTTAGTCCCTCTGGTTCCCTCCAACAGGAACCAGTTGTACAAATGGAGACTGGCACATCAATTGTCCAAGCCTTTCAAAAGGCTGAAGACACTGAAAGACAGGAGCCCTCTCCACTCCACACTGAGTCCACACAATCACCCCCTCATACTTCTCATACATAATCTGAGTCTGCACGAGGTGCCCAAGCTACTAGAACAGACCATCTAGCAGATTAGCCTCAAACTTCTGCTCCTGGTGATGCAGCTGTTCCACACCCAACAGCTGTTGAAGGACCAACAACCCAAGCTGATGAACCTGAGGGTATAGAACATCCCTCTGGTGAGGCTACTCCCGAAGTGCACATTCCATCATCAACTTTCACCACTGATGATGTTGAAATGCACATCCCTTCTCCCCATGAAGAGGTGCCTATAAACCAAGGCATTACTGAGGGAACCAACCCTGGTCTTGATGAAGGTGCTACAATACCTGTAGCATCTGAAAGGCCACCATCTTCTACCCCTTCACCTCATTATGCAGATACAACGACTGCTGAAGGTCCCTTGACCCTTCCAAGCTGGGCCATTTAACTTATGCCCAATGCTATGGAATTACTCTCTAAAGTCTCCCTACCTTCACCTACTGATCCACATACTCCTCAATCTTCACCCTCACTATCACATTCCTCACCATTTACCCAATCCAAACAGTCAACCCATACACCTCCATCCCCCAAAGATCTATCTTTGAAGGATCAGCTGTCTGTGCTAACCAACAAATTTGGTTCTTTGGAAAACTCTATGACCTCCCTGCCTTCAATTATTCCAGACTCTGTGTCTGCCCAGCTTCAGGGGTTCCTTGATTCATTCAGGACTTCTTTCCCAACCCCTGCTCCCCAAGCTGATCATTCCTCTCAGCTGCTTGCACTCACTGCACAGTTGCAACAACTATCCTCCTCCCTTTCATCAATTCTATCTACCCAGCAGGACTCCATGACCACACTGGCAGCTGTTTCCCAACAGCTGTCAGCCCTTGCTGAAACATGCTGAAATACTCTTCCATCCATTCTGGCCAACCTCAATACCTTAGTGGTATCTCTGTCCAATTCTATGTCCTCAAACTTTGATGATTTGCAAGACTCCCTTGAATTGACTCTTGCACAGCTTCAAAGTTTGGTGTTCACAGAATCTGACAGGACTGCTATCTCTCAGCTGTCCCCCTTGCTATTTCTCATTCTTCTTCTCTTCAAACCTGTGTTATCCAACTTGCAGAGGTTAAGGATAACTTAGCTTTCTTAGTGCATAGCCTTGTTGGTTCCAAGCCTGCTGCCAAAACTGCTGCTACCCAGCCTGTTGGACCCGTTCCTTCAGGCAGACTTGTTGTTGAAGGCTCTGTGGCATCTCCTTCAAAGGGGGAGAAGATATCTGCCTCAAAGACCAAGTCTAAGGGGAGAAATTTTCATCTCCCTCTAAGGAGAAATCAGCTTCCGTAGGTCAAGCAGCAAGTCTTTCCCAAACAGATCCTGTTACAGGTGTCTCCAAAATTTCTGAAACTGCTCAGCCTATTCAGGCTGGATCTCTAAGCCATGCACCATCTAAGGGGGAGGAATCGATTCCTGAGGACAGGCCAAGCAGAAGGAGGGACTTAATATTGGAACAGACTGAGGAATAGGAAGAAGAGGAGGAAATAGAAGCTGCTCAGATCAAAGCAGCAAAGGGTAAAGGAAAAGCCTATCTGGATACTGAATATCTCAAAGCTACTCAGCTCAAATTTGACAAGTCTCAAGCCAAAGAAATGGGCGTTTCACTGGAGACTCATTACACATTTAAAGAAGAGCAGCTTGAGATTCTGGAAAGACAAAAGTGTATAATGTGTATTCCCGAAAGTTTCAGCACCTTTGATGATTCTTTATCATATCCCAAGAAGAAACAGTGCTCAATAATTGGAAAATGATGAAGAAGACAATATGAATGTTAGAGAGAATGAAAGTGGCGGCTGCAAGAGTATTCAATATATTCAACCGTGTCTTTACAATAAAGTAACCCTAGGAGCTTTATAGCTCCATTTAATTATCTATGGGGCATTGACACAATTGCCTTCTAGACTTTTACATAGAAATAAGTTACAAGGAAACAAATACACAGATAAATGCTAAGTAAATAATTATTACAAAATAACTCCATATGATCGAAATTAAATGTCTAACAATCTCCCCCTTTTCGATCATTTAGGAGGTCCTGGAACTCTGGCATGATCAGTTGTTTCTCGGAGTCCAAGGATGACGTCAAAGCGTCTAGTCACTTGTCTCAAATATAGCCTTTCGTTTAGGTATTCAATGCCGCTGAGGATATCCTGAATCTCCTTCGGTGAGCATCTGAGTTCTGGATTTGGTTGAGCGTCAAAGTCTTGAACTTTCTAAGTAAGCGCTGCTCGAACCAATCTGAAAGTGTCGTCGGAGTAACATGGAAGACCCTCAAAGCGCATGAATCTTTTGTAACCTTTCTGGTTCAAAAATATAACCCCTGGCTGTCCTTGAAGCAGAACTTTATACGCCGGATAGTGGTCTAGAAAAAATATATCTTGATCAGGAGCTTTCAGACCCACTTTTACTAAGGCACTTTCAATTGCCATCTGAAAATCTCTGAGGCACATTATGATTGATCGGCGATTCATGCATCGAACCAGGGCTGCAAGAGCAGTCATGTGTGTCAGACGACCCTTGACTTTATTTCTCATCTTGTTGTGCAGAAGCTCTATGTCGTCTATGTTTACAAAGTCAAGGTCGCTTTTCTCTGAGTACCTCGAAGGCCGGAGTGAACACTCTGGCTCTCTTGTACATATGGATGTTATTGATCTTGACTATTTTGGATTTTGACCAGTATTTGCTCTTGTCTCTCTTTTCTGTTAGCATCATCTGATTATATTCAGCTTGAACACATCGAGATGCATCGGTCATCACTATCAGAAGACGTCTACTGTAAGACCCCGACTTCTTTCTAAATACCATCTTGAACCTTTCTTCTAAGAAAGGATTCTGAAATTGATCAGCCGGGAACTTCTTCAAGAATTCTTTTAATCCCTGGACCGGAGGTTCTTCTCATTCTTCAGGAGGAGCCTCAAGAAGTTTCAAGACTCGATCCCTCCGGTCCTGACTCAATTCTTCTTTCGTTTCAGCATCCAGATTGTGAACTTTTCTCCTTGAGTACCAATTGATCCATGACACATCTGTCATATAGTATATTGCAGTGACATATCTTGTGTCAAAGCAATCGACCGTTCGGGATCCTGATGATTCAGCAATGTGGGCTGGCGGAGCTGATTGAGATGGACGGGTTGATTGGACTGTTGGGGTAGGTATTACTGATGGAATTTCTTTTGGTGTGGGATGGGTTAGATTGATGGAGTGTCTATGGGAGTGGGTTGGATTGATGGAGTGTCTATGGGAGTGGGTGAAGGTGATTGGATGGAAGAAGTTATTTGTTCTTGAGGTTCATGGGATGGGGAATCAAAATTTTCAATTGGAGGAGGTGATTGTTGCGGTGATTGGGGTTCAGGCTTTGGTGTGAGGAAGGTATAGTCGTTATCAGTATCAGAGTCTGAGTCAGACACCAATATGATTTTGACTTTTTCGTATTGAGGCTCATATCTCACCATTGCTGACATAGGGTCTAACAGAGCTGGACCCTCAATCTGTAAAGGTTCATATTCTATCATCAACGCTTCCGTAGCCTCGTAAGTCTGATCCCCAGACCCAGACCCCTGAATTTTCGTACCTTCAGCCTCTGCTCCCCCTACAATGATCATTGGGTCCTCAGAATGAACTTTCTATGTTTTCTCCCCCTCATGACGATCAGGGTCATCCTGATCGTCATGTTTTCGTTTCGGAGCCTCTGCCTGAGGACGACACTAGAGTTCAATTACTACAGACTCTAGGCGGTCCATTCTGGAATTAATCTGCTCCTGGACTTGAAGGATTAGATGTGTAAGCGCATCAATCTTGTCCGAGAGCTCCGCGATCTGGTTTTGAACTGAATGGGATCCTGGTGGAGGGCCAGCTTCCGAAGCGACACCCTTACCCTTTATAAGTGAAAGAAGGGCGGTGTGACGTTCCTCGGCAGCTTCCTTTTGGGCGTCCAGGTCAGCCCGGGTAATCACTCCGGCAGCACGAAGAGCTGCCGTTAACATCTCCAAGTTAATAGGGAGATGGCCGGAAGTGGATATCGTTGATTGAGCCACTCTTGGTCTTCCTTCCGTCATTTCTGGCTCCTGTATAGGACGCTCAGATCCGGAAGTTTGTGGAGGTGCCACGGAGGCAGCTCTTGGGGATGCCACGGAGGCATCGTGCGTTGTGTGTATATGGGGGGATGGAATTGTGAATAAAGGAAGTGCGGTCACGTGGGGAGGAGCGTGACCTCTTTCAACACCGCCACTCTCCGAATGAGAGGGTGATGGTGTATGTGCTATAACCTCGTGGAATGAAGTGGTCTCCCTTTGAGGGGAAACCAAGTGGGTGGTGGTGGTGATTTCGACCGTTGGACTGACAGTCTTATGGTAGGGAGTCCGGCTGATTGGGCTTAGTTCACCCTCGGATGGAATATCTCTCGCTCGCACGACAGAGACGGTGCGTTCTGAATCTGCCGTCTCTGCCGTCTGTCCACCTGCTCCCTCGCTCACCAACACATGCTCCCTCTCACCTATACCCACAGATTGTTAAACTTCCACCTGAGCTCCCTCATCCTCACTCATAATTGCCTCACCTTCGGATCGGCTAGTCTCAGTCGGTTCTGACTGAGACTCATCCGGATAAAACTCTTGAATGTACGCCCAAACCCGTTCCAACCCCCTTGCCTTCAGTAGTATAGATAGAGGAATTGTCATTATTGGTACTGTAGGGGCCCCCTTTGGCAGAGTCAGCTTTTGTATGGCTACTGTGGGGTAGACGTCTGCCTCAGGACGTTCATGGATTTCCTCATCATGATCCATTGCGTATTGGATTATAAGTTGCAGAAACCGCTGGAGAGGTATGTACTTTCTTCCCTTTTTGGTTCCCCTCTCCACATGCACTCGACGCATTTCCTCGAACAGGAAAGCAGCATAATCTACAAGTCGGTCAAAGGCAAAGCCGGTGAACATGGCTAATACCTGAGCCGATGCGGAGTCGTGGCCGGAGTGCTTCGCGGTGAAGCACTTGTTGATAACATCAAAAAGGATCCGCCAGTGAGATTGAAGATTTTTGGTGCGGAAATCTGAGGGTTTGGAGAGAGGGCCATCATAACCCAGGGTTTGGATTTCAGCTAGGGTTTCGGTGATGGATGGGTTGGGATCAAACTGATCGCGGGTTGGTAGGTAGAATTCGGCGGGTAGGTGAAGGATATGGCGTATGGCGGGTATGGTGAGTTTGACTAGAACACAGTCGATGGTGGATGTAAAATGGGGTTCAGCGTCAGGAACATACTGCAATCTGTTCCAGATTTGTTGCAGATAAATCTGGGGAACAGCGATTGTGGTGGATAAGGCGTAATAGATCTGGTGGTGAATGAGGACGTCGAATGCAAGGGTTTGGGGTTCTTTGGTTAGGATGGAGACGTCGAGCTGCCAGTTGTGTGGAATAAACTCGACAAACTCGGCGTTGGGAAGGATGGATTGTTCTGGGAGTTGTGCGTTATTATTTGGGATGGGGCGATGGGGTATGGTGAGGTTAACAGCCGGTTCCATCATCCTGCAAAGGTGCATCAAAGTTAGAATATTAAGACTTTAAATGATAAGGCATTGATGTGAAGTCTAGATAAGTGTGAAACAGAAACTGCCTGAACTGTTTAGCATCGGGTCTTTATTAGTAGAATTTCAATAAAGTCCAAAGTCAATCGTTAAGAGACCGATGTTAGATCAGACCTTTTCACTCAAACACTAATCCTAACTCTAATCAATGGTGCACCGTGATGAAAATATTTTTGTATTTTTTTTAATTTATAGTGAAAATGAAAAAAATGGAAAAATTTTAAAAAATGCTAAGTGTTGGATTTCGGATGTTCCGAATTCGGATGAACAGTGTCATCGAATTAGGACATGCCCGAAATCCAGATAATGCATGAAATGGGATGTTGGGGGTCCGAATTCGGATGATGTGGCATGATGGCCGAATTCGGATGTGGTCCGAAATGCATGAAAGTGGTGATGTGGGTGTGGTGGTTCGAATTCGGATGGTGTATGAGCATGGTCCGAATTCGGATGTGGTGCAGATGGAATGTTATGTATGCAATAAGGACCAAGGACCTAACTTGGATGGGAACCGAATTCAGATCCATCCGAGTTCGGATGAACAGTGATGATGCATACTTACACTTAAATGAAGAATTCAAAGTTTTGACGTTTCATGAGGAACCGAATTCGGATCAATGTGGACCGAATTCGGATCAACAGTGACCGAATTCGGTTTTTGTAAGTTTGAAAAGTTTTAAAAATTAAACTAAGTGGGACATCCGAATTCGGATGATGGTCCGAACTCGGACATCCGAAATGCATGAATGCAGTTAATGTGTTCATGCAAAAATAAATGTGAACAGTTAGAAGTTAACAAAAATGCATGAAATTACAGATCCTAGTCTAAAAATGCATAATGAACATTTTATCTAACTACAACTACGTAAAAAGCAACCATTAAACAACCTAAAAATAAGAAAAACCGAAAGTAAAAACTAGGAATATTTTGAGAATCAAACAAGCAAACTATGAAGTTAAATACTGAAATAAGGCTAGAAATACATTACCTGATGATGCCGAAGGTAAATGAAGTAAGAAAATCGAAAGAAAACGGAGGTTCTTGAAGCTTGGATGTGTGATAATGGTTGTTCGGCGGTGAAAGCAGTCGACGGAAGAGAGGAAAAAAGAAGAAGAAGATATCTTGAAGATGAAGGAATGGGTTGTTGACCGTTGACTACCCTTTTTAAAGACAGCCGGGTCGGATCCGGGTCATAGGATCCACGCCCAACTAGATATGGGCCGCCAGTTTTTCACAAATGCACAAAAGAAAAAGAAATGGGCCTTTAGAAAATAGAAAGAAACAATATTTTTAATAAAAATTTGTCCATATTTATTAAATCTTTTTTAGTTTTCTTTGAAACAGACAAACACAAAAATATATTTTTGGTATTTTCTTTTAGTATTTAAGTTAGGACAAAGAATAAAATAAAAATAAAAAAATAAACCTAAATTAAATAAGATAAAATATTTTTGGGTTTTTGATAAATTCAAACACTTAAAATCTTTTTGGGATTTTCTAAAGTATTAAATGCAACTTAAAATTAAATTAAAGTTTGACCAACCAAAAATTAAACGGAAACAAAGAATTATAAAAATTAAAATCCTAACTATACTCCACCTCAAATGAATACCGGTTCCTTTCCTTTTGTTTTTCAGATTAAGTTCTTGAATCTTTTCAGCCTTTAAGATACAGACAAACCTAGATAATGTTTGCGTCCCACTATGAATAATTCACATAGCAATTTGTCAGGATCATTAATTATTAAAAATGTACACAAATAAGGAAATATTGAGTTTCAATTTTGTGACACAATCCTTAAATTTAAATAACAGATATTTTCTAAAATAAAGGAATTTCAATCAAGATAGATTGAAATAGAATTATTTAAGACAATATCTGATATTTAATTGGAAGGCGGATTCAACATGCCGATATGGGATACTGAAAACTGAAAACGAGGTTCGTCTAAAGCTTTAGTAAATATATCCGCAAGTTGATATTCCGTGCCAACAAAATACAACTCAATGGTTCCCTTTTCTACGTGATCTCTAATAAAATGATACCTGATATCTATGTGTTTTGTTCGAGAGTGCTGCACGGGATTGCAAGAGATGGCAATTGCACTTCGAGAATCGCAGTAAATTGGGATATTGGTGAGTGAGAATCCATAATCACGTAATTGTGTTCTCATCCACAGCACTTGAGAGCAACAACTTGCAGCTACTACATACTCAGCCTCAGCTGTAGATGTGGAAACACAATTCTACTTTTTGGAAGACCAACTCACCGGTCTATCTCCCAAGAACTGTATTCCTCCCGACGTGCTTTCTCTGTCAACTCTACAACCTGCAAAATCAGCATCTGAAAAAGCGGTAAGATCGAAATCGGTTCCCTTTGGATACCATAGACCAAGTTCAGGTGTACCCTTAAGATAACGAAAAATGCGTTTTACCGCAGTTAGGTGTGATTCTTTTGGGTCGGCCTGAAATCTAGCACAAAGACATGTTGAAAACATTATATCTGGCCTACTAGCAGTCAAGTACAGTAAGGATCCTATCATCCCTTTATAAGTGGTATTATCGACACTTTTCCCAGAAGGATCGGTGTCTAACTTACAGTTGGAGGCCATGGGAGTTGCGATACTCGTGCAAGAGTCTAACTTATACTTCTTGAGAATGTCAAGAGTATATTTTGACTGGTTCACAAAAATCCCATTCCTAAGTTGTTTGACTTGTAATCCGAGGAAAAAGTTCATTTCCCCCATCATACTCATCTCGAACTGGACTCCATTAGGGCTGAAAAATCCTTACAGAAATTATTGTCAGTAGATCCAAATATAATGTCGTCGACATATATCTGTACTAGCATTATATGTGGGCCTTCCCGTTTAGTGAACAGAGTTGTGTCCACCACGCCTTTACAGAAACCGGCAGAAATAAGGAAATTAGAAAGACTATCATACCATGCTCGAGGTGCTTGTTTTAAACCATAGAGGGCTTTATCTAGCACGTAAACATGGTCAGGTTTATGTGCGTCAACAAAGCCTTGTGGTTGTTCAACATACACCTCTTCGTTAAGTTCACCGTTTAGAAAGGCAGTCTTGACGTCCATCTGGTACACTTTGAAATCCTTATGTGCCGCGTATGCCAAGAAGATTCTGATTGCTTCGATCCGTGCAACTAGAGCGAAGGTCTCGTCATAATCTATCCCTTCTTGTTGTCGGTAGCCTTTGGCAACAAGTCTTGCTTTATTCCTTATCACAATGCCGTTCTCATCTCGTTTGTTCTTAAAGATCCACTTTGTTCCGATCAATGTACGGTCTTTTGGTTTGGGAACTAACCGCCATACTCTTAGCTGTTTAAACTGGTTGAGTTCCTCTTGCATTGCAACTATCCAATCTGGATCTGTTAGGGCTTCATCCACACGAGCGGGCTCTATCATACTTAGGAATGATGCGAAGAGGCATTCATTAGCAGACGCCCTACGACTTTGGACTCCTGTTGACACATCACCAATGATTTGATCTGTTGGGTGACTTCGGGTCCATTTAATCTCGTGTGGAAGGGGTGCTCGGGATGGAACCTCAGTGGTTAACGTGGGGATGGATGAAGATTCATGGTCAATGGTTTCAAATGATGGTACCACTGGTTCCGGTTCGATTTTCGAGTGTTCAGGTGAAGGAAGGATGGTTGGTATTATATGTGAGGGTATTATAGGAGTAGATTCAACTGCGGATGTATCGGTGGATGATGTAGATGGATGAGGGTATGTGGATGAAGAGGGAGCGGAGAAACTTTGAGGCGCAGTTGAACTGGAAGGATTACCTACATTATTGACAACATTTGACACATTAGCGTTAGGACCGAAAAATTCAACATAAAAAGGATCAAACAAATTAACCAAATCAGAAGAGGAAAAAGAAATGGGGTTAGTAGAAGAGTCTCCAGGCATTTGAGTAATGCGAGGTCCTGATTGATCAACTTCGGGTGCCAGTTCAGCCAACTCATCAAACGTGACATGCACACTTTCATTGACTGTTCTGGTTCGGGTATTGAATACGCGATAGGCCTTCGAGATGGATGAATATCCAATGAAGATCGCTTCATCCGCCTTTTCGTTAAACTTCCCGAGGTTGTCTTTGTCATTCAGCACATAGCACCTGCAACCAAATACGCGTAAGTACTTGATAAAAGGTACTTTATTCAAAAAGAGTTGGTAAGGAGTTTTGTTAAATCGCTTATGGATAATGGAGTGATTTTGTGTATAGCATGTTGTTGATACGGCTTCGGCCCACAAGAATGGAGGTAGCTTCGAATATGTGAGCATTGTACGAGTGGCTTCCACAAGCGTACGATTACGCCTTTCCACGACCCCATTTTGTTGAGGTGTTCGAGCAGGAGAGTATTGATGCTGAATACCTTTGGATCGAAGGAAGCCCTCAACTACCGAGTTCTTGAACTCCGTGCCGTTATCTGATCTGATTGATTGCACTGACAGCTGCTGTTGGGTCTCGACACTCTTGATAAAATCTATGATTTCTCGAGCTGTCTCGTCCTTGGAACGCAAGAACCTGACCCAGGTATATCGTGAATAGTCATCAACGATAACCAACATATATCGTTTCCCGTTTATGCTTTGAGTCCGCATCGGTCCGCATAAATCCATGTGAAGTAACTCCAATACTCTTTTTGTTGATGGTTCGGGCTTTGGTTTGTGAGATGATCATTTCATCTTTCCTTTCTCACAAGCTCCACACAGATGGTACTTTTCATAGCGCAATTCAGGAAACCTTTAACCAATTGTTTCGCAGCCAGCTTGTTGATATTGTCAAAGTTCAAATGGGATAGTCTTTGATGCCACAACCAAGAGTCTTTTGAAAAGGCTTTTGATAATAAGAAAATGTTATCCTTTACTATTAGCTTGGCTACGTCAATGGTGTAGAGGTTAGAGTTTCGGGAACCTGTTAGGATTTCTTTTCCATCCATACTCTTTACACTGCAGTTATTAGCTCTAAAAGTTACCTCTAGTCCTTTGTCACAGAGCTGTCATATGCTAAAAAGATTATGCGATAAACCCCTCAACATAGTCAACGTCCTTGATGACCAGATTATTTAGAACTAAGTCCCCGTATCCTTTGATGTGAGCCTGATGGTTGTTCCCGAATTTTACCGTTCCGCAATACTGTTCAACTACGTTGGAAAGCAATTCTCTTCTTCCCGTCATATGCTTGGAGCAACCCGAATCCATATACCAAATGGACTTAGCCTGAAAAGCAAATAAATTCTTACAATGAAAATATATATATATGTATTCAAACACATCCATTTTTAATTCACAATCAAACCGTGTTCTGAACCGAGATGTTCAGAAAACATGATGAGTTAAGACCGGGTCCTGGGCTGTGTGCACAGAAGCCAAACGTGTCAGTTTAAGCATAACCGACAAGCAAAAGAACGGGTCCTAGTCTATGGTAACTAGAAGCCATTTCATTGAAGAACGGGTCTTGATCAGAAGTAACCAAGAACCATCTGCATAAAGATCACACAACTTTGGGTACCCACCTCAATATGGGTCCCTTTTTGTTAGGAGTTCCAGATTTATATGGCACGTGTACAGTTTTAGGAACCCATTATGCATTTGTTTGTGGTCCAGATGCATAACCCTTTGGAATCCATTGAAGATTGGATTTATTGGGCTTTGGAACCTTAGGCGCTGAAATTGCCTTTGGTTTTTGTCTTTTTGAGACCTTTTTGACCGTTACTTTGGTTTTGGGCCTTGGCAACGGACAAGTCTCAATTTTATTTGAGGCTGATGATGCAACATTTTTTGTTTTCTTTTTCCGAATTCGTTTAACAGGATATGGCACGAAAGCATTCATTTCAGGAACCCGTCGTCTATAGCGAGTTGGACATAGATTAAATAATTCACTGAAAGAGTACTTTAAAGGAACAACAGAATTCGGTACATCATTACATGCATTGTCACACACATTGTTACACAAATTGTCTTTAGAGATTACAGACATCCTATCTCTAGTAACAAATTCATTTGGCATTATAGCCTTTTTCACAAAAAAACTCGTAAAATCCAGCATGGTGGTTTTTGGAACTCTTCTTATATGATCTGTAGGAACAAAACGATTAGAGTCAGTAAGCATGAAAGATTTAGACTTGACAGAATTTTCATTTTGTTGGTGAGTGGGTTTCTTAAAAGACTTGGATTTGATCTGAGTCTTTTTAGAAACCTCATTTTTATTAGGTTTTGAACACTCACCTTTATAAATGACAGAAGAAGTTTCAGCTTTGGCCTTACCTTTATTTGATGACACATATGGAATTTTTGTGGAATGAGAAACTGTTTGTTCTTTTGAAAAATCTTTCAATTTTTGTGAAACCATTTCAAAATTTTCTCTGTAGACAGTTACTTCCACATATTGTTGAAAAGTTTGATTTACCAATTCTTCTTCGCTCTTAAGAAGAGAATCTTGAAGATCAAGAGCTTTCTTTTGAGACGACTTCAATTCCTTTTCTAACACAGTGATTTGTTGTTGAAGAACTTTTGCAGGAATATAAAGTTGAGGAGTTGATTTTACGGTTTCTATTTTCAATTCAGCTTCTGAATAAGTTGACAAGAAGTCTTCCTCTAAAGTGGGTACTCTAGAATGATAACTCTCGTTAAGTTCTTCATATTGAAAATAAATTTCTTTTTCTTTATGAGCAAGACGTTTCTCATTTTCTTGGTTTAAAACTTCTTTTGATGACTCAAAAAAGAAAGATTAAGACCGGCTCCCATATAATTCATGTCATAAAATAAAGGTAAAACATTTTGTTCTTTTTCCAAATATTTAGGATTTTTAAAACCGATTCCTTGTTTAGAATGGTAAAACCTAGTTTCTTTGGACTAATTTAAGTGGATAGTTTGTTCTGTTTGACCCCTTTTTAAAAATGCATCGTCAAGGGTCTTTATTCGTGAGTACAAACTTATCCTTTCTTCATCCATCATTTTATATTTTTCTAAATTGTCTAAATTTTCCATATTTACCGTATTCAACTGTTTTGTGAGTACATAAATTTCTTCTTTTAAAGAGAGTTTTTCTTTTGATAGCGTGTCCATGCAAGATTCAAGATATATATTCTTGTCCTGAACATCTAATTTTTCTATTAACATCTGTTTTATAACATTGTGATTAGTTAACCACTTTGAATGATATAATTCAGATGACTCTTTTAAAGTTTGAGCTTGATGTTCAGCCTGTACACACTTTGCAGTTTCAGCATTTAATCTAGCTTGTAGATCAAGAATATGTGTGTGCAATGTACATTCATTATCTACAAATAAATTATTTACATGTGCAAGAATGTAACAGGAATATACCTTATTTGTCTCAGAACCGGATGTAGAGCATTCGGGATCATCGGTTGTGGTCATCAGACATGCTGGTGGATTTTTCAATGTCTTTCCCTCAGCAGCATGATCTGAAGTTTCAGTAGTGGAAATGGCACAATGCTCCAACCCTTGACGATCAACCATGTAACAGTTCTTGCCCTTGTCATCCTCCTCGTCGGTGTCTTCAGCATCCCAGTAGTCTTCCTGGGCGACGAGGGCCAACGCATCGGTTCTTTTCTTTGCGGCCTCCAGTTTTCGCTCATAATAGCCGACGTCTCTGTCAAAATTGTTCTTACACTCCCGAGCAAAGTGGCCCGGTTTACCACACTTGTAACAGATACGTTCGTCTGCGGCCTTCGGTTCTTCTGCTCTCGGCCGTTCATCTCTCCTCTCTGCCGGCCTCTTGTCGGCACGGCGATGCTCTCTGCTGTCATCTCTTCTTCTGTCCCTCCTCTCGGGCTCTCTCCTCTCATCCCTACGGTCGTCCCTACGATCATCCCGTCGATTGTCTCGCCTATCAGAATCCCGCCTGTCATCCCTTCGATCATCGCGCCTATCGTCTCGCCTTTCATAACGGCGATCATCTCGATAGTCGCGTCTATCGTCATACCTCCGGTCATCCCGATCATCCCTCTGGTAATCGTCCCTGCGATAATCATCGCTTCGTTCATCCCTTCGATCATCTGAGTACCTCCGTGGACCGGTGTCATAACGGAGCTAATTGTTTGTCTTGTTGGAAAACCGTCGTTGTTGGAGACGGTTGGTACACAAGGCTATCTGTTCCTATATTGAGGCCTCTTCCTCATCAATTACCTGACGTGGAGGAGAGGCGTACCTGTAGTGCGATGATGATGAACCTGGAGCAAAGGATGGTGTTGGGACATTCGTGTTGGTAATCAAGGCTAGTGAATCGTTCGGTTTCATCCCAGTATTGGCGGATAACAACAAAGATGCTAATTGATTCGCCATCAGTTTTTGTTGATCCACATCCCCTTGATACTTCTTTAGCTCCTTAAAGACGACGTTGATTGATACCTCAGGAATGTTCAGGACTCGTTTCATGGCCCGGCATGCGATCTGCCATTCGGGGGCTAGGGCGGCAAAGAACTGGATGTTGATGTCATCCATGTCCTTCTTGATGTGCAGTTTGTTCAATTCATTTAGGACCGCACAAAACCTGGTAAACGTAGCTTGTAGAGATTCCCCGTCTTTGGCTCGGAATTCTGTAAACTTAGCCTTTGCCTCCTCAATCTTGGCACGATCATCGAGATCTGCCCCCAGCATTTGGACTTCCAATTCGTCCCACATTTCCATGGCAGACATTTTGCTGTCTACGCCAACCAGAATATCAGTGGGGAGGGCCTGATAGATTAAATATTCTGCCCTCTTATCGGCATGTTGTCTGTCTCTCTCGGCGTCATTGGCCGGTTCTCGTTCAACTTTGAAGGCTAAGACAGCGGGGTCAGCCTCAGGTCTGGCTGCTATTTCCCGATAATAGATGACGGGACCCTCGGAGATGGACTGAAGCATTAAATTCCCAAGCGGTTGCATCCCAACGAATTTGAGGAACCAGGATTTCCATTGTTCATACTCATCGGTATAGAGAACAGGTGGTCTGTTCTCAGATCCGAGTACGAGAGCTTCTCGAGACATGATATTTGGTACTGATGAAAGAGATAAGATCTTAAAGGTGAAAACTTGACACGGATGGGCTGGACTTTGGAAGAATTGCACTGAGGATGATGCTAAAGCGGATAAGACATTGATTTCGGATGGAAGAGTATTTCGGATGGCTGTAGTTTGGGTGAACAGTGTTTCGGATGGACTGGGTTCGGGTGAACAGTAATTCGGATGGTCTGGGTTCGGGCAAGGACCAAATTCGGATGAAATGAAATTCGGATGGAAAACCTAATTCGGATGAAGTGTGATTTCGGATGGAAGACCTAATTTGGATGGGGGCCTTATTCGGATGGTTAGAAGTCTGTTGGACCGAATTCGGATGTACCGGATTCGGATGAACAGTGATGACTTCGGATGGGCAATATGTGGTTCGGATGAAGTGAGGGAAGCTAATTCGGATGGTCCGAATTCGGGTGAACAGTGGACAGAGACTTAGGAAAATGTCCAGGTAGGGGACCGAATTCGGATGGTCCGAGTTCGGGTGGTCCGAAATGGATATGGTCCGAATTTAAAATTTTAAAAAATTTAAGCACGAGTCCAAAATGGTAAAATGGGAATGCCTGATCTGAACTTCAGATGGTCCGAAGTTCGGATGGGACCGAAGTAGGGTCCGAAATGGGCACTGGGTGGTCCGAAATTCACCTAAGGTTGGTCCGAATTGGACCGAAATGAGGTCCGAACTAGGATGAAATATGGTCCGAATTGGGATCTTAATGGGTCCGAATTGCTACAGTATATGGTCCGAATTACAGCAGGTTTTATCAATTTTCTAAGGCAGAACAGAGCAGAAGCCTATTTTATCAGTTTTAAAGCCTAAAAAAGTTTCTAAATGATTGATAAACTATTTTAAACACTTTTGGTGATTTAAAATAACCCAAAACACTTAAAATCAGTAAAGAACAAACTAAAACCCACTAAAAACCCATATTTTTTAAGCTTTTTCAAAACTCTGATTCTTGATGATTTTTATGGAAATATGGAAGTGAATGAACTCGAATCAGTATATGGGGGATATTATGATGATTATAAGACTATAAGAACACAATAAACACATAAAAACAGAGAAAATATGATCTAACCGAATGGAGAATGAAGAACACGAAGAACACAAGAAAAAACCCAGCAGAATCCGTGAGAATGTAGTTGAAATCCACCTTTTGGGCTCTGATACCAATTGTATAATGTGTATTCCCGAAAGTTTCAGCACCTTTGACGATTCTTTATCATATCCCAAGAAGAAACAATGCTCAATAATTGGAAAATGATGAAGAAGACAATATGAATGTTAGAGAGAATGAAAGTGGCGGCTGCAAGAGTATTCAATATATTCAACCGTGTCTTTACAATAAAGTAACCCTAGGAGCTTTATAGCTCCATTTAATTATCTATGGGGCATTGACACAATTGCCCCCTATACTTTTACATAGAAATAAGTTACAAGGAAACAAATACACAGATAAATGCTAAGTAAATAATTATTACAAAATAACTCCATATGATCGAAATTAAATGTCTAACAAAAAGAAGGAAGAAGCCTCTGCCAAAGCTGCCAAGGCCTTTGCATACAAGGAGGCAAGAAAAGTTTAAATCTCCTCCTTGGATGTTCAAAGGAAACTGCTAGAGGCTGTAAAAGAGTAAGTAACAGAGAAAGAATGAGAGAAAGAGCAGAGTGCACAGGTCTTAGTGACCAAGTCAAAGCCTGCATCCTCCTCAACAGGAGCCCAAGTACACTTTAACAACTTGGCAATGAATAAATTCTTTATGTGGCCAACAGAAGGCTTGCCAAGGAAACAATTGTCAAAGTTGTCCCAATTTCAAATAAAGGCAAGCAGTGGAAGATTCAGATAACTAAGCTAGGTGCTGAGGGTCCAGAATTGGAAGCTTATGAATATACTGATGTTGCTTGCATGGGGTACAAAGAATGAGTTCAATTGGCAGTTGCCCTGAGTCAGTCAAAATCTAAAACTGCTAAGACTATCAGGGCATATGTCAAAACGCTGATGGAAAAATTCAATAACCTAGGTCTGATCTCTGAAGAACAAATTAAGGGTACCTCAGTTGTGGAACCCAAGATTAAGCCCATGAGAAAGAGGAAGGATACAGAGCTTGAGTAACTCCTTATAATGATTAATCACGGCATCCTAGATGTCGAAATCAAAGGGGTGAATCACAGCCTGCCCAGAGGTGTTGAGCCTGAGAAAGGTAAACTCTAGAAGAGCCTGAGTTTGGGGTATTCTTTGTGGACCCCTTATCAAAGAAAATGTGTTTCCAGAGAGCATCTGATCTGCATAAAGTTGGTCTCAAGCAACTCATATGTGAAGACCTCCCCGAACGGGGCAGTCCTCAGAGTCTAGGTCCCACAATTATGCAATACGATATCAATCATACTAAGATAGAGTAATTAAGTTGCGGAATTATGAATTACAGGTACAAACTATTAGGATAAGTTTAATACAAATTTTAGTACGAGTTACAGTTTTCAAATTAAACTTATAAAGGGTACAAGGCTAATCTAATACATGTCACCATACAATCAAAGCAAATCAACCCAAACCACCACAATTATCATCTTCAGATCTGTACCAAAAGGGTCGTTTAAGTAGTGATCTATGAAAACTTCAGCTTGATCTTGGGAGACCTAAGAACTAGGTCCGGCAGGTGCTTTTCCTTTATCTTTTCCTGTAAAAAGGTTAAACAACAACTATAAGCAATGCTTAGTGAGAATATAGATTATCAGATTACATGCATTTTAACAAGCAGATCATGGGGTCTAGCATGGTATGTCTTGACTGCCACTACAGCCACGCATGATTGGGACATAGTAAATCAGAATTGGATAATGTTCAGGCCACGCTCACGCTTTTAGTGGAAGCTATCCACACAGTACTGGGCTAGCTACCAGTAATCATCGTGGGGGGAGCATCGGAGTGATCATTACCAAGTTCAATAGAACTAGTGACATAGCTAGGTCTAGAACAATAAACCGACAAGGCTAATATGCTAAGCTGAATCAATACATCAAAGATACGAGCAATAATGGAAGCATAAATAATCAAGGTCATGATAGCAATATCAACTTATAACAATATCTGAATTGAATTGTAAGAACAATGTATGCAAAATGATAAGTCAAATAGCCATTATGATCCACAGGGCATCACCGAACCATGGTGAGCATAGGTCACAATCCAGCTGAGCATAAATGAATGCCAAGATAAACTATCATCAACAATATGTCTCAACCGGAATCAAACATGTAAAACTGAATATCTATGACTCACTGGTTTACTGTATTTGGTCTGAGCTGTTGTCTTATCAAGCAGATTTCTCCACCACCTGAGTTATCTCAGGATTTAATCTTTAATCTTTGTCTTTCTGGACTTGGCTTTGCTTTACAATCTTTGACCCACTTTCAATACTTTAACTTTTATTACTTTGTTCAGAATTTATCTGAACCTGTCCAGAATTTTATCATAGCAAGAACATTAGCTTTCAACTTTAATTGATCTGATTCTGATAACTCATATTAAATCATTTTACATTTTCTTTATTCATTTGAAGTCTCAAAAAGATATATATATATATATATATATATATATATATATATATATATATATATATATATAAAGCTTTTATTTTATTATTTTAAAGCATCTGAAATGGGCCATCCGAACCGGGCTATCTTAACTCGGATCCTCCGAGTTTGGATCTGTGTCATCCGAGAATGGTGCCTCATCCTAAATATGATCATCCGAGATTGGTGCCCATCCGAATTCGGATCCCACACTTGGAAAATTTCCAGATTTGTTCTTGAAGTTGTAGTTTTGACATATACGGGTTTTCACATATAATTAGCCAAATCCATTTTTATTAACATTAAATATAATCTAAGGTTATATTAACATTATTGGGGTGTTTCTACACTATTTACCCTATCTTAAATACATTAAATTATCCAGATTCGTCCAAAAATCAAGATTTTTCTCAAGAACACAAAATTTCATATGTCTCACTTATTTGGACGATTTAAACACTTCTAAAGGTTTCAATGTATGATTTCTAACCATTCATACAAACATGCAACATAAATTTTATGCTAGATCTTAACTCATCATTTCGGTTTTTCACAAAACCGAACATAAACCCTTAAAATTCGAAATTTAAATAAGCATTACCTTGAAATCTTGTAAATTTTGTTGCTTGATTCTCGTTTGTAACTTCCTTGATTTCAATCTTCAATTTATTGCAAAATTTATGGATTTTAATGAAGATGATGGATATGGCCGTATGTAGAGTGAGAGAGTGAGAGGAGAATTTTGTAAGTGATAAATGAGAAAATGAAAGAGTTAAGGTCTTTTATTTCAAAACTTTTAGAATTTGTCACTTTTGGTTCCTCTACATCTGTTTTCTTTAAATAAAGATCTCATCTTCATTCTTATCATTACTAACATAATTTAACTTAATTAAATAATTTCATTACTTAATTAAATTACAATACAAATAATGTAATTAAATTACATTATTGAATCACATACAGAAATTTAAGTCAGGTTAAAAGCTAGGTTGTTACATCATAGCATTCAGACTCTCCAATACTTTCAAGCAATCATCAAGATGGAGAGCAGCTATCTGGGAACAGCTTAAAGGCTTCTGTGAAAGAGGAGAACTTCAACACCCTGATTTCATGTTTCTCAAACATGAAATAGAAGAGACTGATGAAATAATGGAGCACTTTGAACAGCTGTTTGAAGGAAGACAACAGATTGAAGGTCCATCTACTGCTGAGTTGATGAAGAATGAAAGTTGTCCATAAGTTGGACAGGCTTACTATTACTTGCTCCCACCATCAACAATCCAATTTTTTGAAATTTTCCTTGTACATATGTTGTTTTCTATTACATTAGTTGTAATATTTCTTATTACATTAATTAGTTGTAATTTACTTTAGTACATTAGTTGTACTTCTGTAAAAACATGTGTTGTTTGTAATCAATATCAGTGTATATATAAACTGATCTTTTACTTTACTTTAATATTGCAATTTCATTTCAGCAAATGTAATGTAAAAATATATAGCGAATATTGATAGAATCAGCTTAGACTGATTATTGAAAATAGGGGAGATTGTTAGGCACAAAAAGGCCTCAATCAAACCTGTTGTACATCTTAGGAGGAGATTATTAATCAGACCTGTTTAATGCACTTGAAGGTATAATTTAAGGCCTGTTAATGCATTATTGAAGCCTGAAAGTGATTTGCAATATAAGTCAAACCTTATTACCCAGTTGCATTTGTTGCAATAAGGCAGATTGTCTAAGCTGTTTTATTCTGTTGAACAGGCTGGACATAAACTGTCTGCGCTGCTCTAACCTGTTGAGCAGCTTGGACAAATTCTAAGTGTTCTCTTCTTTGTGAACAGAACTCGTTCTTTGTGAACATGCTAAACACTTTATGAAATATGTTTCCATGTCTTTATGTATTGTCTTGGACCAAGATATCATTTTAAAAAGTCGAAAACAAAGTGGAAAAACAGATGTTGCCAAGACTGCCTATGCTGTTCTGTTACATGAAGACAAAGTGGATATTTGAAATGGGTGACAGACCATTTCTTATATCAAAATGGCCATTCTAGAAGATGAAAGGTTTAAAGTTGACATTCCTCTTTTGGTTAAAGCCTTCAGCAACAGAGGCAAAAAGGCAAAGACAAAGATTCTGCAATGTAGAGACAAATACTGTTTTGTCAGAACGTGCAGAAAAGTATTTTTGTCTTTTTGGAAAGACGCTCCACTATCTCCTTAACCAATGAGGAAGCTTCACTGGGATTCTCTGTGAGTATATAAAAAGAAGCTTCTAAGGAATGTGAGAGAACCAAGAGTGTGATATACAGAACGTGCAAAGAAGTGTGTTTGCATGCATGAAAACTCTGCTTGAATAAAACAGTTGAGTGTGTCCAAGCTGTTCTTGTTCAAGTTGTATATCTGTCTGTATTGTAATATTAGTGAGTTCATCTTTGTGAGTGTATTCATTGTAACTAGTCTGAGTGTGTCTTAGATTAGTAGTCTCTGTTCTTTCTGTCATGTCAGCTTGAACATTTCTGCAGTTCAGACTAGTTTGTAATTAACACTTGTTGATAATACATACAAACATTGAGAAAGTGTGTTGAATTTTTAAATAGCTGTATTCACCCCCCTCCCCTCTATAGCTTAGAGCAACATACTAGGGAAACCTTTTGGGACCTACAAAAATTATATTTAAAATTTAAATTCATCAAGTTTTACACTAAATGCACAACTTTAAACATTAAAAGCACAAATTTTGTCAAATGCATGAATTCGTACATAAAGTGGACAAATTTACCATGATATGCATAAATTTTTATATCAAATGCATAAATTTATCAAATGTATTAATTTTAACAATAAATGCATAACTTTATACATCAAATGCACAAATTTTAGAGAGGTTCTCACGGTAACGAGGGTTCTTACCGAAACCCAACCATATATATATATATATATATATATATATATATATATATATATATATATATATATATATATATATATATATATATATATATATATATATATATATATATATATGTATATATATATATGTATATGTATATGTATATATATATATATGTATATGTATATGTATGTATATATATGTATATGTATGTATATATGTATATGTATGTATATATGTATATATGTAATCCATATTATTTAAATGGAAATGTAGATATAAAATTGGCAATTTTACGCCTATTGTATCGTTCGGATGAAAACATTCGGTTATAACTAAGAGGAATAAGTTTGAAAATAAAACAAACCATACTTGTTAAGATTGTATGATCGGTCAATCTTACGATCCCACCAATTGTTTTGAGCGGGAGTGCTGTTTAGGACCGTTACATCAAATGCACAAATTTTAGAGAGGTTCTCACGGTAACGAGGGTTCTTACCGAAACCCAACCATATATATATATATATATATAATCCATATTATTTAAATGGAAATGTAGATATAAAATTGACAATTTTACGCCTATTGTATCGTTCGGATGAAAACATTCGGTTATAACTAAGAGGAATAAGTTTGAAAATAAAACAAACCATACTTGTTAAGATTGTATGATCGGTCAATCTTACGATCCCACCAATTGTTTTGAGCGGGAGTGCTGTTTAGGATCGTTTTGTAGTAAGATTGAACATGGGATCGTAGGATCGGTCGTGACATCAGTCACTAATCCGATCCTACCTTTTTATTTGGTCTGTACTCTTTAACTAGATTTCCCAATAGGATTGTTAACTGATCCAATCTAATCTTTTACATAGATCCAACCATTTTAACCATTAAAAATGAGTCAATTTTATATTATATGGTTGGTTAACTTTTTGGATCACTATAAACATTTGAAATATAAACACACATTGTTTCCCAATTTAATTAATAAATATTTATTTGATGTATCATATAATTAATTTATTATATACAAGTTAAAATGTAGTTTCTAGAAAAAAATAAAAAATGTTGGTAATTTTGTGATAAAATTTTACAATTTTGATATGATCTTATGATTTTTATCTTACAAAAATGAACACGATCCTAAATAAGTTATCTTGACAATTTTGAAACAACGAATCTAGAACTTATTTGACACCATTTACGAACCATTGAATTATGAATCAAAGTATAAGGGGCCGTTGGGCATATAATCATTTGTTTTTGGTATGGGGTATGGAGTCACGTGGGCCCCACACCCAACACCTTTGAGTTACAGCATATATATATATAGATACATTTCATGTGTGAGAGGAAAACGCCAAAAAAATTACCGGCAAAAAGTGAGGGTTGCTGACGTCATGAAATTTGTTTTCCTGTGGGCAAGTCCATCGTATGGATTCAGTGGATCATCGGGTGATGAGGGTACACGTGGTCACGTACGGACGTATGGAGTGGCAGGTGATTTCATGCTTTGTCGCCTAGTAATAAAAAAGCTAAGCATGTGATGGGCGCGTGGATCCAACGACCATTTTGTTTTGACGTTAAGCGTTCCAAGCAGGAGGTGAGCATGGGTCGGTTTGGGTCGGTTTCATGCCCAAACCGAACCCAAACCGTTTATTTCGGTTTTTGGCTTTTAGAAATCGTTCGGTTTCGGTTTCTTCCGGGTTCGGGTTTTCGGTTTCCCGGATTAGTTTCTCGGTTTTTCGGGTTGAACCCATGGTTTATGGGTTTTCGGTTTTCATGGGTTCGGTTCGGTTTTTGGGTTTAAAACCTTTTTTTTTGTTGGTTTTTTATCTTAAAATAATTGTTTTAACTAGTATTTACTATCACTCATTTAGACTATATAGTAGTTTTCATTTGTAATTACTAACTAGCAACTTATTTAGAAACATAATACTTAATAATATACTAGAAACCCAATACCTACTATCAACTTAAAAAAATATTTTAAAAAATAAAATTAATTATTAATATTCGGTTCGGTTTCGGTTTTGAGACGCAATCCTAACCCAAACCATTTGAAACGGTTTTTTCGGTTTTTGGTTTTTCGGTTTTTTGGGTGCGGTTTTTTCGGTTTCCGGTTTGGTTTCTGCACACCCCTACTTCCAAGTTACAGTAGCGTAATTTATTTCTAACGCTGTATTTCACACCTTCACTTAACGAGGGAAAGAATTAGAATCAAAATAAAATGCAAAAATAATACCATTTTTTTTTTTTGTCTAAAAAATAATAAAAATGTATACTATCCTTTCCTTTCTATTGTTAGTCTATTTTTTTTTCTTTCCTATCATTTCATTTCCACTCTATGGAACATAACGTAAAACCCAAGAGCCAAGGTTACGTTGGGACACGTTTGCTTTACAGATTTTTTAGAATTGTATTTGAAATACGTGTCTGGTTTGCAGATTTTAGTAAAGATCTAAAATCTCAAGATTTTCTTAAATCTTATATTTTTCATATTATTTAAAAACTCTATCTCTCTTTTAGGAGTTTAAATTAACTTGTATTATTCAGATTAACAAATTACCTTTAGAAGATAATGAAAAGTTTTTGATAAAAATTTGATAAATATAAATACTAGGTAAAAAAATCTGTAAACTAAGCACTCATTAGTGACTAGGTAAATGAAATTAAAAGATAATTTAAATTGCTAAGATAATCTTTTTCAAAATATAATCTGGTTTTTTTTTTATAAATCTTAAATATATTTATAATGTGTTATTATCCTAAAATAAAAGGATGACTAAAGTTGTTGGTTGGATAATTTTGTAGATAAATTATAAAAAGAAATCATCTTCAATTAAATGAATTAAATTGTTTTAAGTATTGAATTATCCTTTGAACATATTTTGGACCTAAATAAATATATAGGATAGCCCGTGCAACAGTCTCTTACCCGATAATATTATTTCGTAGTGTATTTTGAAATTTAAAGTGTGCAATCAACACAAATTTAATTGTGTAACTTATATTATTTAAAAAAGTATCTAAGTGTACAACTTGATTTAAAAAATGCATATCTCAAATGAAACAAAAATTTAAAAGTTTAATGTCTAAATAACTAAATAAGTAATAAAAATATAACAAATAAAACCAAATACTTTTATCCAAAGTTAAAACCAATAATATTTTTAGCCCAAATTTAAACCAAATGCCAATAATATTGAGCCTAGAAAGTTTGTATTTCTTTGGTTTATTTATACTTTACTCTTTAATTGTTAATTATATGTTTTATGAAATCTATTGATGGATAAAATTTTCAAAATGAGGTTATTGTAAAGTGATAGTAATGAAAATCAATTAAATGATTTTAACGAATCTGATAACATGACACAAACACATTCATAACCTTTGAATCCTTCAACCCAATTTTATATATATATATATATATATATATATATATATATATATATATATATATATATATATATATATATTGCCGACGGAGCAGAGAGAAAAAATGATCACGTGGTGCAATATTAGTGTTAAAAATTCAGAAAATTAAGGCTTATTGGTGCAATATAATTGGTTAAAATTCAGAAAATTGTTGCTACTGATTTGACGCAATATAATTGGTTAAAATTCCAAAAATAATGGGATCCCCTCACTATTTTAGCTCGATGAGATTCCACATAATTATCAAGATTTTTCTACATATTTTGATGTTTCTACAATTAAAATATGTATATTTTCCGGAAAGAAATAAAAAATGACAATAGAATTTCAAATTTTCACTATTGGAATTAGTTGTAATCTGATTTATCAAGTAAATTAAAAATAACAAATCAGATGTAATCCGCTAGAAAGTTTCAAATTTGCATTGCTGGAAATAGCTGCAATCTGATTTATCAAGTTAAATAAAATAAGAAATCAAAATTTAATCAACTATGGTAAAACTGAAATATTAAGATATGCAGAAAAACACTGGATAATATCATAACTAAATATGCAGGAAAAAAGATTCAAACTTGAATAATAAATATTGCCAACAACATATTTATCAAGTTATCAATTCTTTATATAATTTGGAACCTGATAATTATTAGATGTTTATATAACGAGTTAAATGTAACCAACTATGAGATAAAACATGCTTTATTGAAGTTACGTACTAATATGTAACACCCCTCCCGATCCCGGAAATGCCACGTCAACATAATATCATAAGTGGCAATAACGCAACGAATCTATAATACACGTGTCATAGGATTATGCAGATTACGGCAAATTTAAAACTTTAAACTTCATACACAAAGGTTAAACATAATACAATACATCCGCAATCCCATAATAAACTATCACATTAACCTTAACCATCAGATACCCCATTCCCAAAATAACTGTTACAAAAGTTCTATACAAAACACAGAACTATTACGGGTCTTCAGTCTATCTCGGATCTACCTCGGCTGCGGCTGAGATCCCTTCTGATTCCCTGAACATGTTAGACTCGAATACATGAGCTATAAAGCCCGTGAGCACACGAGGGTTGACACTGCACATAAGCACATAACACGCAATCCCTATCCCTGTCCCAATAGCCCAACACGCATCTCAGGTATATGAACACAAGTATGAGATCGAAGTAACACACAGCCCTGTGGGGACCCCTCCCCGGTGGACACATCGCACACAGCAATGGTCGGTAATACCCTGTAGCACGGAAGCTACCCGGCTACAGGCCCTGCCGTATATATACGCCCCAAGGACTGTAAAGGACAGTCAGCCCGCGCGATTCCCCTTCGCGACTTATCGTCCGTATGGAACTCATCACGGACCCCTGAACCGATCTCACATCTCATACAATACACGTATAAGGAATAGAGTATACCTGAGGTTCACGTCCCGGTCTCATATATATAAACACGCACAATATAGCTATTCAACTATAACGTAAAAGATGGCGCGCGTTTAGAAAACGACTCGAGTACTCACCTGACTGGTTTCCCGAAGTCTGAACGCCCTGATCGAACCCGGCCCGATGTCCGTTAGTCCCTGTAACACACAGATATCCCAATGGTTAACACAATCTCAAGTAGCATATATCACACAATCATAGCGATCCGAGCCCGACTCAAACCCGACAGCCCCCACGAAACCGAACCCCGATCACTACCCGAAACCCGACCCACACTCGACTCAAAGCAATCCCAAACAAGACCCCAACCCAAACAAAACACAACCCGAGCAAGACCCGACACAATTGGACTCCAAACCCTTTCACAAGATTAAATTCGGATTTCTCCTGCAGGCCCTTGGTCGCGCCGTGGAGACCCTGGTGGTCGCGCCGCGACCCCGCGAAACCCTCAGCTCTGCCCTGCGATTTTCATGGCTGTCCAGGAGTACATAACTCCTCTCAATTCAGTTTCAGACCCATATGAACACATATAATCAGCATATACTAGCCCCTTAACCATTTCCAACCACTTTACCCAATTTAGCAACATATAACTCAAATTGAAGCCATGAATTTGAAGTATCCTTACCTTGAAGCTTCAACAACACAAAGGAAGAAGAAGGAGATAGGATAATCAGATTCTCAGCAACCAATTCACTTGGAGAAATTGCAACTTGCTGCTGGAGATGCTCCAAACACACACACAACACACACTTAGGGTATCTCACAATGGATTAGGGAGAATAAGGATAAACATATATGCACGTCTTTAATTTAACCAGTCCCGAACCCAATAACCCGAACCCGATATCACATTTTCACTATTAATGCCCACACTACAACAAAATGAACCTAAAGCAACATGGGAAAAGTGTTGTGTTAGGCCTTAAAAGTGTTGCCATAGGCCTAATGCGACACTTTATGTAGTGCCACCTTAGCCAACGTCGCCTTAGGTCTAAAGCGACACTTTCACTAGATAATGCAACATTTTTCAAAAGTGTTGCCAATATTTTATAAATGCAACACTTTTTAAATGCAACACATTTTATATTATAAAGCAACACTTTTTAATGTGTTGCCATTATTTTATAAATGCAACACTTTTTAAATGCAACAATTTTTATACTCTAAAGCAACACTTTTAATTTATTGTTACCAACTTATAGAAACACTTTACTTATCAATTGCAACACTTATCAAATGTTGTCATTACGTAAATGCAACAGCATTATCAATCTATTGCAACACTTTATTATTGTTTTAAATTACATAAATGCAATATATTCTAGACAAAAGAAACACATTCATTATTTTTTTAAATTTAATGCAAATACAAATATTTATTTAATTGCTTCGTGATAGTTTTTCAACTTACAATTCAATTTAACAAAAATAATATCATTTCATAACATATCGATCAAAAAATATTTCAAGTACATAAGCGTCTACAACTAAAATAAGGTTCATCAAATATACAAGCGATACAACAAAAAAGTAATTACAATCTTGGGAATGCATATTCAATTCCTCTTCTTGTAATTTCTTCCATACGAAATCAACGTTTATCATGCACAACTCTCCTTCTAACGATCACTTTCACAAAAAATCTGCACAAAATAGCAATCAACTTTTCTGAAACTGCATAATATGGCAACAAACTTTCAAATTAAGTCAGTTTTCGATGAAACTTTCACAACACCTTAAAAATCTTCTAAAAACAGCATATCTATATAAATATTACAATTCCCACGTTAAATTTGTATTTTTACTTGTTAAACTACAATTCTTTACATAAAATAACAAAAAAACTTTCGTTTGACGTCCAATTTTAACAGTACTTTTTGTAACAAGTCTAAAATCCTTAGGAAAGACCAAATATATAAACATATTTCATCATTCATTGATATTTCATACTTTTGGGCATTAAAGTACCAAATGTTTGTTTAAAATAGCAATGAACTTTCATGTGATGTCGGATTTCGATGATTCTTTTTGCAACACATCCTAAATCCTTTACAGACATCAAACTTATATAAATATTTAAAAGTCAAATATGAGACTTTTGTTAACTTCATCAATTTTGAAAACTCTATTTACGTATTTTGACCATATTTAAAGTTTAGAATTACCTGAGAATAGAGAGTGTTACATCAGTGCTCGAATCCTTCCATAAACCAAGAATAGAAATTTGTATGTCTTGCAATTTGACAACAAAAATATACATAAAGTAGTAGCAAAACAATAGGAAAGAGAGCGTTAGACCAGCATAATAATGGCATAAAAGTTGCATCAAAAAGTGTGTGAAACTATCATGTATAAGAGGCTTTTCTTACAAATTTATCATGGTTTGAGAAATTATCATGTATAAAGCCCATCATGTCTTAAATCGTCATTTGAAATTTGTGTTTAATCTAACTGCTTTGTAAGCATGTGCACATGAGTCTGGTGCATTAATGTTAGTATTCTATTTATCTACTATCTGTCCTTGGTAATATACTTTTTATGTATGTTTCAAAACCCATAGGAGTTACTCATACAGGAACTGATATATATACTTTTTATGTATGTTTCAAAACCCATGGAGTTACTCATACAGGAACTGCTTATATCAGGAACTTAAAGCAATACCTTTTAGATACATCAAACATGCAAAAACAATACATTTCAGATAACTAAATTTCAACCTGAATGGTATTGTGGCACCAAAAACCTGAACCGTATTGTGAAACCTGAACCGTACTCCGGCCATTGGATCAATATTCCTATCTTGATGCAAATTTCAAACAGCAAACCAACAGTGATCTAATGATGCTGCAATGAGTCTTGGCATTTTATCTACTTGATTAAGTTTCAAATACTTTCTTTAAAAATTAAAACCAACCACCTTCACTATAGTTTTCATGCCTGTAAGCCTGTAACTATAGCTCCTTAATATGATAAACTTAACTAGACCATCTCACATATTAACAAGTGTGGTGTCTTGAAATACATATTATGTTGGGTGTGAATTAGGACCAAAAACAGAAGCACCTTTGGGAGGGTTTAGGACCTGACTTAGCTTGTAAATTGCTTTATAATTCTACAGGAATTGAGTGTGGAATATGTGGGTATGCAAAAGATTAGGACAGAAGTCAGGGGGGCTGCTGTTAAGCAGAAAATAGGTTAGCGGCCTAAACTAAAATAAAATATCTGTCAAGAAATGGTTATGAATCAGTGGTAGTTAGATCATATAAAAACCAAATGTAAGTTTGTAGAACAAAAGAAATTAATTAAGAAAACTAAGATTCATAAAGACATTCATATATAAAAGAAACTAAACGAATAAAATACCTCATTCTCAAAGAAAGGTCGGCATCGGCTCACGCAACAGCAGAGAGGCAGCGACTTGCTGGTTGCTGCTGCCTACTGGCGAAGGGAGGGGCGGAGGTAGACTGGCAGAGTTGAGGAGGCCAAAGGCCTAGGCGAGCGGAGTGGGCGACAGTCACGGAGGCACGGCCGCACGGTGCGTTTTAGCCCTAAATCCATACAATTCACATCTTCCTTGCATGAACGCTCTGCAGTTCTGATTTCTTCTTTATGGACCAAGGTATCCAAAATAAATAATCCAAGCCTAGGCCCAAATAAAAGTTTTTTTTTTTAATTTTTTGTTAAGTAGGTAACAAACTATTACATTTTTGTATATTTTTTTCATTAATTAATTAGTAATAAATTGGATTTTGTAACATTTAAAATTAATGTTTACCTAAAATAAATATCTATCATTATTATCCATAATAATCATTACTAAATCCAAATGTAAAAATTTGAATTAGTTGTGCAAATTATTATTATTATTATGTATAATAAAAGAAAACATCAAATGTCATGTGTCACCTTTACGTTCACCAAAAACATAATTAATTACAACTTATAAAAAATAAAAGATAAATACAATTTAATGTTTTAAAAAAAGATAAATATACTTTATTTTTTAATCTGTAAATGATAAAAAATAAACACAATAATTATTTTTGTATGTTTTTATTTTTACTCATATACATTTTATATAAATAAATTTAATTAAAAATATCCACGTAATACGTGGGTTATAAACTAGTATTAATCCATAACATCGATCAATTAAGTTTAAATAAAATACCATAATAATTAAATATGAGGTTTGCGTGTGAGAAAAGAAAAAGGGAGAGAACCGGGTAAAATTGAACTGACCCGACCCGATCCTAAGTTGCAAGGTTTTTAGATGGGTGAATTGCTAAAAATAACAAGCAATTTTTTCTTTTTTTTTATTTTAGCAATCTCATAACATTAGTCTCAAATAATATTATGTATTTAACCGGCAAACAACAATTATTTTTTTCAAACAAAATATAAAATTTAAATGCCACAATAAGAAGAAAAAAATTAAAGTAGATTGTTATTTTAAACAATAATCCCTAAAATGTGTTGCAACACTATAAATGCAACACTCAAAAAATGCAACACTCAAAAATGTTTTTTTAAAAATGTGTTGCATTTTTTTCATTATAGATGCAACACTCTAAAATGTGTTGCATTTTTTTCATTATAAATGCAACACTCTAAAAATGTGTTTTTTTTTTCATTACAAATGCAACACTCCAAAAATGTGTTGCATTTTTTTTATTGAAATATGCAACACTTTAAACAAATGTTGCAATTTTTAGTAAAAATTACAACACTTTAGAAAAATGTTGCATTTTTTTAATAAAAATGGCAACACTATAAAAAAAGTGTTGCATTAAATCATTATATGCAACACTTTTTTTCAATGTGTTGCTTTAGACCGAACTTAAATAAAAAAGCAACAGATTTTAAATGTGTTGCATCAAAAGTGTTGCCTTAGCTTCAAAATGTAGTAGTGCCATTTAACCCATTTAATCCCACGATCCCAAAAATATAATCCGTTCATTAAAATTATAACCCGATGACACGCAAGCCCAATCCCGACACGTATCATTCCACGAAACGGGATATAATTGGACCAACCCAATATTAACATATTATTTATCCACTAAAATAATTCCACGTACCAGGTCGAAATGACGGATGTTACAAATCCTCCCCTCTTAAAGAGATTCCGTCCCGGAATCTAACTCGAACTCTGGAACAGGTGAGGATACCTCGATCGCATTTCTGACTCGGGCTCCCAGGTAGCGTTGGTACCTTTATGGTGTCTCCACTGAACGAGTACCAAGGCAATCTCTTTATTTCTCAGCTTTTTGATCTTTCTATCGGTAACGGCCTCGGGCTGCTCCACATATCGCAGCTGATCGTCGACTGTAATCTCGGATAGGGGCACACACTGGTCATCTGTATCCAGACACTTCCGGAGATGACTCACGTGAAACGTATCGTGCACACCAGCCAACTCTGAAGGCAATCGGAGTCGATAGGCCTGATCCCGGACTCTCTCAACGATCTCAAACGGCCCGATATACCGCGGACTCAGCTTCCCACGATGTCTGAACTGGATCACCCCTTTCCACGGTGACACCTTTAACAAGACTCGATCCCCGACACTGAACTCCAGCTCTTTCAGACGGCAATCGGCATAGCTCTTTTGACGGCTCTGGGCGACCCTCATATGCTCCCTGATCACGGCCACCTTGTCACTGGTCTCCTGGAGTAGCTCCGGCCCGCTAATAGGTCGCTCACCGACCTCGCCCCAACATACTGGGGTCAGGCATTTGCGCCCATAAAGTACCTCAAATGGAGCCATCTTAATAGTGGCGTGATAGCTGTTATTATACGCGAACTCGACCAACGGTAAATGCACATCCCAATTGCCGCTGAAGTCGATAGCACACGCCCGCAACATATCCTCGAGGGTCTGATTGGTGCGCTCGGTCTGCCCGTCAGTCTGCGGTCTGTAAGCTGTGCTCAGCTGAACCCTGGTGCCCAATTCCCGCTGGAAACTCTGCCAGAAACGAGACGTAAACCGCGTATCCCTGTCCGAAGTAATCGACATCGGAATCCCATGCCGCGATACCACCTCGTTAATGTACAGTCTCGCTAACTGATCCATGGTAATAGTACCCCGAACGGTTAAGAAGTGCGCACTCTTCGTTAGTCGATCCACTATAACCCAGATCATATCATTTCCGCGGACCGTGCGGGGAAGTCTCACAATGAAATCCATCGTGATGTGATACCACTTCCACTCAGGGATTTCCAATGGCTGTAGATGCCCGTGCGGCTTCTGATGCTCGGCTTTGACCCTGAGACACGTCATGCACTGCTCAACATATCGACCCACATCCCTTTTCATTCCCGGCCACCAGTAGAAGTCACGGAGATCACGGTACATCTTAGTACTCCCCGGATGCACAGATAGCCTCGACCGATGTGACTCATCAAGAATCAACTGCCGCAAATTCCCAACACTCGGGACCCAGACCCTATCATGAAACACATACAACCCGCGTTCGTCCCCGATCAATGACTCAAGCTGCCCGATCAGACGCTCCCTTTTTACATTATCACCTCGCAGGCCCTCCTGCTGCGCTAATCTCAGACTATCGATCAATGTCGAGGTAATCTCAAGCCTCGAAGCCCTGGATGTCATAGTCTGGCCGCATGCCCTACGGCTCAGCGCGTCAGCTACCACATTAGCCCGACCCGGGTGGTACTGAATCTCACAATCGTAGTCCTTAAGCAACTCAAGGCTACGACGCTGTCGCATATTCAGGTCCTTCTGGCTGAATAGGTACTGAAGACTCTTATGATCGGTATACACAATAAACCGTGACCCATACAGATAATGGCGCCAAATCTTCAGCGCGAACACAATGGCGTCCAACTCTAGATCATGCACGGTATGGTTCTCCTCATAAGTCTTCAGCTGGCGTGACGCATACGCGATCACTTTCCCTCTCTGCATCAAAACACAGCCCAAACCCGACCTTGAAGCATCACAGTACACAACCAAATCATCGGTACCCTCCGGCAAAGCTAGCACTGGAGCCTGACACAATCGGGTCTTCAGTTCTCTAAACGCACGCTCCTGCTCCTCGGACCACTCGAACGGAACGGACTGCCGTGTCAATCTCGTCAACGGCAAGGCAATCCTCGAAAAGTCCTGGATGAAGCGTCTATAATACCCGGCGAGACCCAGAAAGCTACGAATCTCTGGCACAGATCTCGGAGGCTCCCAGCTCATCACTGCCTCAATCTTGGCTGGATCCACTTTTATACCCTCGGCACTGACCACATGTCCCAAAAACTGCACTTCCCGAAGCCAAAACTCGCATTTGGAGAATTTCGCTTATAATTTCTCCCTGCGCAGCACAGTCAAAACCTCTCGGAGGTGCTGCTCGTGGTCCTCGGCACTCCGCGAATAGATCAGGATATCATCGATGAACACGATCACGAATCTATCCAACATAGCTCTACACACCCTGTTCATCAAATCCATGAAAGCGGCGGGTGCGTTAGTCAATCCGAACGGCATAACAAGGAACTCGTAGTGCCCATAACGAGTCCGGAATGCTGTTTTCGGCACATCCTCGTCCCTGACCCTTAACTGATGATAACCAGACCGCAAGTCGATCTTGGAAAAGTAACTCGAGCCCTGGAGCTGATCAAACAAATCATCGATACGTGGAAGCGGATAACGATTTTTCACGGTTACTTTGTTCAACTCCCTGTAGTCGATACACATCCGCATGCTGCCGTCCTTCTTTTTCACAAACAGCACTGGCGCACCCCACGGTGACGAACTCGGACGGATGAATCCACGATCTAAAAGCTCCTGCAGCTGAGACATTAACTCTCGCATCTCTGTCGGTGCCAGCCTATAAGGCGTCTTAGCAATCGGCATTGCCCCGGGAACAAGATCTATTCTGAACTCTACTTGCCGATCTGGCGGTAACCCAGGCAACTCCTCTGGGAATACCTCAGGGAACTCACGAATCACTGGGATATCCTCTAAGGTCTTCTTTTCCTTCCTCACGTCAACCACATAAGCTAGGAAGGTCTCACACCCCTTAGAGACATATCTCTGAGCCCTGGCCATAGATACAATCCCGATATCTCCCTTATGGCGCTCCCCATAGATAATGACACTCTCACTGTCAGAAATGGGTATACGGATGATCTTCTTAGCTCACAGAATATCAGCCCGTCCGGCAGTCAACCAGTCCATACCCACAATCACATCGAAGCTACTGATCTCAATCGGCAGCAAATCGATCGCAAACTGATGAGAATCTATCTCTAACACACAGTCCCGATAAACCCGACTCACTAACATCGAACTCCCATCGACCCTCTCGACAACCAACGGAACCGATAAAGAAGAAGGAGACACGCTAAAATTAAGCACAGAAAATAACAGACACATAGGAGCGATCGGCTCCGAAATCAAACAATACACGAGCTCGAAGTCCGTTAAGGATGTACGTACCCGAAACAACATCAATAGCATCCCGTGCCTCCTCTGCTGTCGCCTGAAACACTCGCCCGCGGCCCCTCGGAACAGACTCACGGCGGCTAGATGACGACGGCTCGGCCATGGCCCCACTCGAACTGGCTCCCTGTACTGCCGGCCACGGCTCTGGACAATCCCTGACTCGATGCCCTGGCCTCCCACATCTGAAGCATAGCGGCTCAGGAACCGTACACACTGACGCGGCGTGGCCCCGCTGGCCGCACCGATAACAACGCGGCTGCTCAGATAAGCACTGACCCGAATGGCGCCGATGACATTTCGGGCACTCCTGATCCCCATATGAACTCTCGACCCTACTACCGGATGCCTGGGACCCCTGTCCCACACTACTCTGGCTCTGCACGCCAGATCCCTGACCCTGGCCCTGACGTCTCGACCGGCGATCTCGGCCTCTATCTCGATCCCTATCACGTCGCTGACCCGACCCTTGCCCCGAACCCTGTCCCGAAAACTGCCACTGGTCTGGACGCTGATCACTAGGAGCATCCCCGGAAGATCTCCACACACTGGTCGGCTGATCTGAAGTCTCGGTACGCTGCCTCTGAGAAGAGGGCTGCTCCCTCTGCTTTAGAATCTCCCGCTCCCTCATACGGGCCATCTCGAGAGCTCTGGCGAAGGTAGGGGTATCGTGCAGCCCCACAAACTCTCGAATATCTGATCGGAGTCCATCAATAAACACATCAGCCTTACGGCTCTCCGTATCGACATGCTGAGGCGCGAACTGTGAATATTCGTTGAATCGATCAACATACTGCTGCACCGTCATATTACCCTGCTGCAAATGGAGGAACCGGCGCTCCATTTCCCGTCTCTCATCCCTCGGAATGTACTGGAGCTCGAACATAGCCCTGAACTGTTCCCAAGTCATGGCATAAGCGGCGGACTCGGTCATCGAAGACTCAATCGATTTCCACCATTGCGAAGCCCCGCCCCGTAGCTGATAAGCGGCATACCCAACCATATCTCTGGGATCCACTTGGGCTACCCGGAAAGCAGCCTCGATCTCACGCTCCCATGCGATGGCCGCCCCCGGCTCACCGTCACCCCGAAACTACGGTGGAGCCCCTGTCATAAAATCTTTGAAGGACCCACCCCTCTGAGAAGACGAAGAAGCACCACCCCTAGACTCAGTCTCAGTAGATCGAACCACTGGCCCCAAACTCTGACCCTGTTCCCTTTCTTGCTCTTTCTGTTGTCGGTAAAACTCGGTGAGAACCCCTAACAGCTCTGATTTCCGAATATACTCATCATTGGGCGGCTTGCCCGCGCCCGACCCCTCACCCTGATCTGCCATAATAATCTGCACAAAACAAAACGATTAAACACAAGGGATAAATCACCCAGCGTTATACACTAAGCCAGGTCGGTTAATCCGCTATATAATCGCAAAACGATCCCCCATGGACCGGAACAAGGTCTAAGTTAAGCATCCACTAATGATACTCAAGCTTCAAACCACAAGCTCTGATATCATGCTGTAACACCCCTCCCGATCCCGGAAATGCCACGTCAACATAATATCATAAGTGGCAATAACGCAACGGATCTATAATACACGTGTCATAGGATTATGCAGATTACGGCAAATTTAAAACTTTAAACTTCATACACAAAGGTTAAACATAATACAATTGTTAGGCACAAAAAGGCCTCAGTCAAACCTGCTCTGCATCTGAGGGGGAGATTATTAATCAAACCTGTTGATGCACTTGATGGGTAAAAGTTAAGGCCTGTTTATGTCTTAATAATACCTAAAAAGTGATTTGCAATATCAGTCCAAAGCTGTTGCATGTGTTGCAACTAAGACAGTTTGTCCAAGCTGTTTAGTCTGTTGAACAGGCTGGACATAAACTGTCTACGCTGCTCTACACTAGTGAGCAGCTTGGGCATCTTACAAGTGTTCTGTTCTTTGTGAACAGAACCTGTTCTTTGTGAACAGGCTAAACACTTTATGGAATGTGTTTCCAAGTCCTCATGTATTGTATTTGACTACAAGATCAGTTTACACAGTCGAAGACAAAGTGGAAATCAGAACTGCTCAGCCTGCCCAAGCTGTCCTGTTACATGAAGACAAAAGGTTATTTGAAAAAGGGTGACAGACCTTTTTCTTATATCAAAATAGGCCTTTACAAGGAAGAAAAACACAAAGTTGAAATTCCTTATTTGGTTAAAGGCAATGCAACAGTAGACAAAGTGAAAAGACAAAAGTTCTGCACATGTGAAGACAAGTCTGCTTTTCAGAAAAGTGCAGAAAAGTTATGTTGTCTTTTCAAACAAGACTTCTCCTTTTTCATCTCGTCCAATGAAGAAGCTTCACTTAGATCCTCTGAGTGAGTATAAAAGGAAGCTTCTAAGGTCAGAAAGAGAAGAGCCATCAAGCTAAGTGCTGAAAACAAGAGTGAACGTGCATTCAAAGTGTGTCTTTCATGCATGCAAGTCTGCTTGAATAAAACAGTACTCAATGTCTAAGTTGTTCTTATTTCAAGCTGATTCCTCAGAGTCTTGTAAACACAGTGAGTGATTCTTAGTGAGTGTATTCATTGTAATTAGTTTAAGTTAGTCTTAGACTAGTTGAACATACTGTTGTATCTGTCATCTCAGCTTGAACCTTTCCGCATTCAAGCTTGTTTGTAATTAACATTTGTTGATAATACATACAAACATTGAGAAAATAGTGTGTAGTTTTTAAATTACTGTATTCACCACCCCTCTACAGCTTAAAGCTATATACTTTGGGAACCTCTCGGGACCTACAACTGGTATCAGAGCAGTTTAGAGTGTGTGTCATTCTAGATCTCTCATTCTCCCAAAATTTCCATGGACAACAGTGCTGCAAATTCCTCATACTATGACAATGGCTCAATGGGCAAACCTCCAAAGTTTAATCATCAGAACTTTTTTGGTTGGAAGTGCAGAATGATGCTCTACTTGGAGAATCTGGATGTACAACTACCAGAAATTGTAATGGAGGGTCCCTATGTGCCAACCTCTGTTACAACAATAACTCTTGCTGTTGAAGGAGCTGCTCCTGAGATCAGAACATTTGAGAAAGCAAAAGCTCAATGGTCTGATGAAGACAAAAGATTGGTGGCTCTTGATGCAAAGACCAGAAACAATCAGGTCATCTCTCTACCTGATGATGTGTTCAAACAGGTTGAGAAGATGAAGACTGCCAAGGAGATGTGGGATACTCTATGTACCGTCTATGATGGACCCACAATCACTATGGATAACAGGATTAACAATCTTGTTAGACAGTATGAACTCTTCTTTGCAAAACCAAAGGAGACTCTCACAGAAACCTACACCAGGTTTACTGCTCTTGTGAATGATCTCAAAGCTGTTGGGATCACTAAGGACAGCCTTACCCTGGTGAACAAGTTTTTGGACATCCTACCTGAAGAATGGAACTACTTTTCAACAATCTTAAGAAATTCAGGTACCATCAGAAGTATGGATCTTGTCAACTTGTATGGATCTTTACTAAATGATGAACAGTCAAGGCAACAAAAGAGAAATGCCTTGGAGATGTCTAAAAGAGGTACAGCCTTTGTGGCTAACGTGAGACAGCCTGTGAATCAGGTGAGTGATGTGTTCACTCAACCTGATCAACAGGATGATGATAAGGAGGAGGTGTCAGATGAGGAAGATAATGCAGATCTTGCTGAACAGGATGATGAGCAAATGATAGCTATGCTTGTCAAAAGGTTCAACAAGAAAAGATTTGGAAGAAACATGCTGCAAGGAAGTTCAGGTGCTGGCAAAAAGAAGGCATTTGATAAATCCAAGGCTGAGTGCTTCAAATGTGGCAAAACTGGCCATATAGCTGCTGACTGTGTGTCAAAAGTTGTTGGTCAGTCATCCAAACCATACAAGACAAACAAGGATGATGGTTATAGGGTTAAGTACCTTATGGCCATGGCTAAGCTGAGGAAGTTGGAAAACTCAGTGGGTTCCAACCGCCAAAAGGGACTCATGGCAGAGACTTGTGACTGGGAGGAGTCTGATTCATCATCTGATGAAGAAGATAATCAATGTCTGATGGCCAACACTGATGTCCCATCAACAAGCAGTTTCAAACAGGATCTGGCTGAAGCTGAAGCTTTCAGCAGCTTGGAGAACTGGAATCCTACAATGATGTATAAGGTACAAAATTTTATGGCTTACAGTTCTGAAGAAAAAGTTAAAATGTTTGAATATATGCTAGTTGATTTGAAAGCTGCTGTTGAGCAGCATGATTCTTTATTATCTGAAATCTCTAAGCTTAAAACTGATCTTAAAACAAAATCCAGTAAACTGGACAGTTTCCATAAGTTGGAAACTGATTAATGAATTAAAACACATCAACTCTATCTTACTGGAAGAAAAGAGAGAAACATATATAAAGCATGCTAAGCTTCAAAAGATAGTTGACTCTTGGTGCCTATCTGCACAAAAAGTCAGCCACTGTATAAGTCAGCAGATCCCTGCTCAAATCCAAGCCTATCTTGGAGGGGATCTTGACACAGCAGCTTCCATTGTTGAGGTTAATAATTTAAAAGAAGACTTGTCCACTCTTGGTGAGCTTCCAAACACTTTTATTCAAAGAGTGAATGGTAAATTAATCTCAACAAACAGGTTTGTCAGGCCTCAAAATACTGACAGCTCGTGTGAACCTAGCTCAAAAGCTGGTGTTGGAATATGTTCTCCATCAATCCAGCCTGCTAAGTGCTCTGCTGATTCACACAAGCAAAAGAAAGGGAAACATGTCCAAACTGCAGTTGTGGATACTAAATCTGTTGACAAAACAGGTTCTGGGTCCAAAGCTGATGGTAAAAGGCATGATAATCCTTTTGATGCTAAACATTTTGAAAATAAGTTTTCAAAAGTTAAGCAGCCTGCTTTCAACAAGGGCAAGTCTCATGTTGAAGGCAAACCTGTTGTGGTTTCTAATAAGTTTTCTAATCATAGCAATAAACTGGTGTTAAATGAAAATAAGTCTTTCAAATCCAGAAAAAGTGAGTATGCTGATAGGCAGCATAAATCACATCTCAATAGGGGCAAAGGCAAAGTCATTGCTCAGCCTGAGAAACTTGGGAATAAGTTTCCCAAACCTGTGGAAGTTCAAAAGCCAATTAAGCTTCCTGTCTTTGACATTTGTCCTCCTAAAAAGAGGAAAGAAGAGACAGACAAAGCTGTGGCTACTGAACCCTCCACTCAAGCTGTTGATTCATTAAATAGTAATAAGTTTGCTAAACCTGCTAATAGAATCAACAAAAATAACTCAGAATGTGTTTCTGAAAGTTCTTCTTCCAAAAATCCTAAAAAGAGAAAATGTTATAAATGTGGGAAGAAGACACATCTGGCCAAGGACTGTCCTGAATCTGAGGACATGAGGCCTGCTGACTCTGATGGTTCTCTCACAGCTGTTAAAAGCAGTGTTGGAAACATCTCAGTCAGTGAAAGTGGTATCCAAGCTGATACCATTCAAATAGGGAATATTAGTGTGGATATTATAAGTCCATCAACACATGTTGATGAAGTAGGAGAACTCATCTCTGTGATGAGTTCCCCTAAAAAATGACTAATATTTCTCTTATCACTCTGCAGGAAAAACAACCTTCCCAGGTTTGGTACTTGGACAGTGGCTGCTCAGGGCACATGACAGGTTGTAAAGAATTGCTGAGTGATCTCAGGCCTGAAAAAGGGCCAAAAGTCACATTTGGTGACAATGTACAGGGATCTACTGAGGGATATGGAACCCTTAAAGCTGGTGCTGCAGTGTTCAAAAGAGTAGCCTATGTGGTTGGGCTAAAACATAACCTGGTTACATAAGCCAACTGTGTGATGCTGGCTACAAGGTTAATTTTGATGAGCACCTGGGTTACATATTGGATCCCCAAGGCAAAGTTGTGCTAAGTGCTCAACGAAAGAAAGGTGTATATGTTGTGGACATGCAATCTGCTGATCCCACAACTGAAACCTGCTTTCTCACAAGAACAAATGCAGACTTAAACTGGTTATGGCACAAAAGGCTGTCACATCTGAACTTCAAGAACATCAATAAACTCTGTAAGAAAGAGTTAGTGACAGGTTTGCCTTCTATGACCTTTGTTAAAGACAAACTCTGCACAGCTTGTGAGAAAGGCAAGCAGAGAAAATCATCATTTAAATCCAAACATAACTTCTCTATTGATACTCCTCTCTTCTTAATCCATATGGACTTGTTTGGACCTGTAAATGTCCCAAGTCTAGGAGGAAGAAGATACACTCTAGTAAAGGTTGATGAGTTCTCCAGGTACACATGGGTGCTCTTTCTGAAGAGCAAAGGAGAGGCTGCTAGAGAAATTATTGGATTTGTGAAAAAGATGGAAATGCTAAACTCTGCCCAAGTGAAGCAGCTTAGAAGTGATCATGGTACTGAATTCAGAAACAGTACTCTTGAAGACTTCTGTGAAGAGAAAGGAATCACTCAAAACTTTTCAGCTGTAAGAACTCCACAACAAAATGGAGTTGCTGAAAGGAGAAACCGAACTCTCATTGAAGCTGCTAAAACCATGCTGTGTGCATCAGGTTTACCTTCATCATTCTGGGCTGAAGCTGTTAACACTGCCCGCTTCACCCAAAACAGATCCTTAGTGGTGAAAAGGTTCAACAAGACTCCCTATGAGCTGCTCAAAGGGAGGAAGCCAAATGTCAGTTACTTCCATGTGTTTGGGTGTCCCAGCTTCATTCTGAATCAGAGGGACCAACTGACAAAGTTTGAACCTAAAGCTGATGAAGGTGTGTTTGTTGGCTACTCTGCTATCTCTAAAGCCTACAGAGTGTACAACAACAAAAGAAAGGTGATAGATGAATCTATCAATGTCACATTTGAAGAGTCCAAGAATGCTTCCACCAAAGCTGTTCCTGACTCAGTTTCAGGAGAACTTAACTTTGATGATCTCATGCATTCAAACAATGAAGAGGACTCAAAAGCTTCCACTACACCCAGTGTGGAACCTGCTAATCATGATGGGCATGATGATGATTATGTCAATACACCCTGTGTGAATAAGTGTACTGACTTAATTACAACTGCATGTCCTGAACCTATCAATGCTGATTTTCCCAGTTCTACTGCTGATATGTTCAACAGTGGTCAGACATGTTCAACAAGTGAACAGGCTCAAGATAACAGTGTGTCTAAAAATCTTGAGAGCTGTTCAACAGGACCTGCTGAAGATGTTAACAACTCATGTGAATCATCATTGAAAAATGATCCTAAGTGGATCAGGTGTCACCCCAATGATCAAATAATTGGTGACATCAACAAAGGGGTACAAACACGGTGGGACAGCTTAGGGAACTTTTGTATGTTCTCTAGTTTTGTTTCACTAATGGAGCCAAAGAAAGTGGATGAAGCACTAAAAGATGCCAATTGGATCACTGCCATGCAAGAAGAGCTAAATCAGTTTGAGAGAAACAATGTATGGAAACTGGTCCCTGCTCCTAAAGGTAAAACCATAATTGGCACTACATGGGTTTTCAGGAATAAGATGGATGAGCAAGGTCATGTCATTAGAAATAAGGCAAGACTGGTTGCTCAGGGCTATAGACAGGAGGAAGGAATTGATTATGATGAAACATTTGCTCCTGTGGCCAGGCTAGAAGCAATTCGGTTGTATCTAGCCTACGCTGCTCAAAAGAGCATTAAGGTATTTCAAATGGATGTGAAGAGTAAATTTTTGAATGGGAAGCTGCAATATTAAGTTTATGTCAAGCAGCCTCCAGGTTTTGAAAATGAACAACATCCAGGTTTTGTCTATAAGTTGGACAAAGCTCTCTATGGTCTCAAACAAGCACCTAGAGCCTGGTATTACACTCTTATTGATTTCCTTATGAGCAACGGGTATTCCAGAGGTAAAGTGGATACTACACTGTTCATAAAGAAGGTGAAATCTAACATTATGCTTGTTCAAATTTATGTGGATGATATAATATTTGGTTCTACAAATGAGCAGTTATGCAAGAATTTTTCATTACTCATGAAATCTAAATATGAAATGAGTATGATGGGAGAACTTACTTTCTTTTTGAGATAACAGGTTAAACAAACCTCAACTGGAATTTTCATAAATCAAAGAAAGTATACCTTAGATCTCTTGAAAAAGTTTAAATTTGATCAAAGTTCTCCTATTAAAACCCCAATGGCAACCAATGTAAAATTGGATGCTGATGCCAGTGGCAAAGCTGTTTCAGTAACAGCTTACAGAGGCATGATTGGGAGCTTGCTATACTTAACTGCTAGTAAACCTGACATTATGTTTGCTACCTGTCTGTGTGCTAGGTTCCAAGCTGATCCAAAGGAATCTCACCTAGCTGCTGTTAAAAGAATCTTCAGATACCTGAAGGGTACACCAGGTTTGGGTCTTTGGTATCCCAAAGACTCCAGCCTTGAACTAACAGGTTATTCAGATTCTGATTTTGCAGGCTGCAGGCTAGATAGGAAGAGCACAACAGGTGGATGTCAACTCCTTGGTGGTAAGTTGATAAGTTGGTGCAGCAAGAAGCAGAACTCTGTGTCTACTTCTACTGCTGAAGCTGAGTACATTGCTGCTGGAAGCTGCTGTGGGCAGATTCTATGGATGCAGCATCAGCTTGAAGATTATGGGCTTGTGTATAGGAAAATTCCTATTCTGTGTGATAACACAAGTGCCATAGCCATTTCCAACAATCCAGTATTTCATTCTAGAACAAAGCATATTGAAGTCAGACATCACTTCATCAGGGATCACATTTAGAAAGGTAATGTGGAGGTGTGACACCCTTGCCACATTAACCACCAATTACCATTCACCCAGGATTAATCACCAACAAACACTTAACATAATGATCTGATAGCTTAATAATAATGCGGAAGCAAAATACATAAGTACATAAACATTCTTAAATATTACAACTGAATCTACACCCTATGGTGCTACAAGGTTACATGTCTAAGTCTACATACTCAAACATTTTACATTATCCCAAATTTATTACAACAATAATTCCATAATCCAAATACCAAAGAAAACGATAGAAATCTTCAATCACTTCAATAGATTTCCTAGCTAGATGGTCCCGCAGCGGATTTCCCTTTTCCTGTAAAAAATATAACAACTGAAAGGGTAAGCTAAAGCTTAGTGAATACCAGATGATTTTCACACATTCTACAAATCATTATGATGCCACCCAGGGTAACCGCGGTAACACATACCGTATACCCCACACGTACTCCAAGTACGCAAACCCGAGCCGCAGCTCCTTCGAGCTGACACTCGGCATAAGAACAACCAACCATCTGAGGCAGAAATTACATCGGGGATGACATACTGTCTATCCTGAACACAGAGGTGTCAAACTCTTGGTCATATAGCACAGTAACATCAGAGTACAGATGCGACCACGCAGGTCCATCGAAAGAATGCACAACAAATGAACGGACATGCAACAAGTATGAATGTGCATCAACATATACGCATGTTAGTAGAATGCCAAATGAATATGAAACAACATGCCTCAGCAGGCAATGCAAACATAATGCAGATGCAGCAATGTTAAAATCAAAGGTACTCACAGTGGGTGCGTTATTAATCTTCAGTAAATTTTATTTCTCCTCGGAATTTCAACCGGATCAACCAAGTACCCCACTGTGGGTTAAACAACACCACAAGGGACCTGTAAGTCATTTGTAACAACACATTGTGTTAATATCTTGTTTAAATCCATAAAACTTAATTTTATAAGTTTTTACCATTTTTGATCCCAATTTCGGATCCATGTCCGAATTCGGACCCCACCCGAATTCGGACCCCCAATTCGGTTCTCAATATATGCCCTATTTCGGACCTATGTCAAATTCGGACCACATCCTAATTCGGTCCATATCCGAATTCGTTCAGCAACCGAATTCGGACCCTCATCCGAATTCAAACACTTAGAAATTATTTTCTAATTTTGAACATCAACATTTCGGATCCCATCCTAAGTTCGAAGATGTCCGAATTCGGATCAGATCCGAGTTCATCATGGATCCGAATTCGGACCTTCTGATGTTCAAACTTGTGCAGTTTTATTATTTCCAGATTTTAATCCAAGTCCTTTTTGGTACTAATTCAATACATGAAATAAATTATACCAACTAAAATACACTTAATTTCAACCACTTTAACACTAACATTAACCTCTTTCATGCACCAAATCACACCCTTTATAACCGTTTTTCTTTATTTTCGAACACACACTAAAACACACACTAAAACACACACTAAATGCTCAAATCCATACTTTCAGTTCGAATCAGGGGCTGAAATTTTGTACATAGCATCATAAATACTCGATTTAAACTAATCCACAATAAAATCATACATGCATCCATGATTGAATCTCCAAATCAAATTTTCGGTTCATATAAAAACTGAACCAAATATTCCCACAAATCGAATTTTAAAGAGATATTTACCTTAATTCGGTGATTGCAGATGTTTTAGTTCCTTGAATGCAATCTTATTCCAGATTTTCAGCTTCAAAATCCAATCTTTGATGATCTTCAAATTTTTAGAGAGAGAGAGAGAGAGAGCCGAGAGAGTATAGTTGTAGAGAGAGAGTGAGTTAGTTCAAAATGAAAGACTAAGGGCCTTTTATTCCATAATTTCAACTTTTGACACTTTTAGCCCCTTAACTTATCCGGTTCCAATAAATACTGAGTTTGTCTTAGTTTTACCCTTACTAACAATTATAAATCATAATAATAATTCAAAATTCCAAAGCTTCATAATTTCTCAAAATAGCAACCAACTTTCATAAATCAACTTAACTTACAAATTTAAACTTAATAAACTTCAATTATAATAATTTTAATCCGAGGATGTTACAGCATGGGCTCCACCACGCTCAACTTCGTCCTCGAAGTTACTCGGATATGAAAAGTTGCGGATATTTCTTTAACATCTCAGACTTAGGCTCCCACGTATGATTTGCTCCTTTGTGATGCTTCCAACGAACAAGCACCATCTCTATTTCCTTGCTTCTCAACTTCTTTACTTTCGTATCTAGCACACACTCCGGCTCTTCAACATACCGGAGCCTTTCGTCAATCTTTAGCTCGGTGTGATCAGCCCAATCCTCGTTTTCGGTTGTAAACGACTTTCTAAGGTTCCCCACATGGAACACCGGATGTATGCCCGACATTTCTTCAGGTAACTCCAAACGATACGATTGATTTCCTATTCTCTCAGTAATCCTGAATGGTCCGACGAATCTCGGAGCCAACTTTCCTCTTTTTACAAAACGGGTAACACCTCTCATAGGTGAAACCTTCAAATAAACCCAATCATTTACATCGAAATTGATTGGCTTGTGCCTCCTGTCGTAATAACTTTTCTGGCGATCCTGAGCCGCCTTCATATTCTGTCGCACCAACTGAATCTTTTCATTCGTTTCTTGTAGTAATGCCGGCCCAGCAATCGGCGTTTCTCCGGTTTCCCTCCAACATGTAGGAGTCCTACATCTTCTCCCATACAATGCCTCAAACGGCGCTTTCTTGATCGTCGCGTGGTAACTGTTGTTATATGAAAACTCGATCAGTGGCAAATGATCGTCCCAATTGCCACCAAGGTCCAACACACACGACCGCATCATATCTTCAAGTGTCAGGATAGTCCTTTCACTTTGACCATCGGTTTTCGGACGGTAAGCCGTACTCATAGCAATCCTCGTTCCTAACCCTTCTTGTAATGCCGACCAGAAGTTGGAAGTAAATCGGCTGTCTCGATCTGATACTATGGACTTCGGTACTCCATGTCTAGCAACTATCTCAGCCACATAGATCTGTGCTAACCTTTCCAGAGAATATCCTTCCCGAATCGGAATAAAGTGTGCGGACTTAGTTAACCTATCGACTATCACCCAAACTGCATCGTGTTGACGCCTAGTCTTCGGCAACTTTGTAACAAAATCCATCGTTATGTGTTCCCACTTCCATCCCGGAACGGAAAGCGGTTGCAAACTACCGTATGGTTGCTGGTGTTTGGCTTTCACTAACCGACAAGTTCGGCATCTCTCCACGTACTGTCCGATATCTTTCTTTAATCCGGGCCACCAGAAGTCTGCTTTCAGCTCGTTGTACATCTTTGTGCTCCCGGGATGTACAGAAAACTTAGACTGATGAGCTTCTTCTATTATCACATTTCTCATGCCTCCATACTTTGGCACCCAGATTCTTCCGTAAACTCCTTTCAGACCCGATTCGCTCGTTTCCATATTCTTAATCTGTGTCCTTATATCCTCAGCACCAACATTCTCGTCTTTCAAGGCTTCCTCTTGAGCGGCCTTGACATCATCAATAATAGTGGATGTTAACATAGTAGATGTTAACGTGTAACAGCAATCCTTGGCATATGCTTTGCGACTCAAAGCATCGGCTACCACATTAGCCTTCCCGGGATGATAAAGGATTTCACAATCGTAATCCTTTATAAGTTCCATCGAACGTCTCTGCCTCATATTGAGCTCCTTCTGACTAAATATGTATTTTAAACTCTTATGGTCAGTGTATAACTGACACTTAGTCCCGTAAAGATAATGCCTCCATAACTTCAAAGCGAATGTTACCGCAGTCAACTCAAGATCATGAGTTGAGTAGTTCTTCTCATGCTGCTTCAACTGCCTTGAAGCATAAGCAATTACCTTCCCACGCTGCATCAGTACAGCGCCAAGTCCCAACTTAGAAGCATCCGTGTATACCACAAAGTCCTCATTACCCTCTGGTAGGGCAAGTATCGGTGCTTCACTTAACGTCTTTTTCAAAATATCAAACGCCTCCTGCTGCACAGTTTCCCATACAAACGGTGCATTCTTCTTTGTTAACATCGTTAAAGGGACTGCAATCTTTGAAAAGTCCTTAATGAATCTCCTATAATAGCCTGCCAGCCCAAGGAAACTTCTGACTTCCGTAGCTGAGCGAGGCGGCTCCCAATTCCTTACCGCTTCTACCTTAGCCGGATCTACAGAAATTCCGGCCCCCGATATCACATGCCCTAAAAATTGAATCTGTTGCAGCCAAAACTCACATTTTGAGAACTTGGCATACAACCTTTCCTTTCTTAACAATTCCAATAACTCTTTTAGATGACCAGCGTGTTCGGCTTCAGACTTTGAATACACCAAAATGTCATCTATAAAAACAATTACCGACTTGTCCAACATCGGTCTGCAAACTCGGTTCATCAAATCCATAAAGACAGCCGGGGCATTGGTTAACCCGAAAGGCATAACCAAGAACTCGTAATGCCCGTAACGTGTCCTAAAAGCAGTTTTAGGCACATCTTCCTCTCTAACTTTTAACTGATGATATCCCGACCTCAAGTCAATCTTAGAAAACACACAAGCTCCATGTAACTGGTCAAACAAGTCATCTATCCGCGGCAACGGATACTTGTTCTTGATCGTCAATTTATTCAGCTCCCGGTAATCGATGCACATCCTCATGGTGCCATCCTTCTTCTTAACAAATAATACCGGAGCTCCCCACGGCGATGAACTTGGTCGAATAAAACCCTTGTCTAACAACTCCTGGAGTTGTGTCATCATCTCTTTCATCTCGGTTGGGGCAAGGCGATAAGGAGAACGAGCTACCGGTGCAGCTCCCGGGATCAGATCAATCCTAAATTCCACTTGTCTCTCAGGCGGCACGCCAGACAAGTCTTCCGGAAACACATCCGGGAATTGTGAAACAACAGGCACATCGGCCAACGTCTTCTTCTCAGCCTTGGCATCTATAGCATATGCCAGGTAGGCGTCACATCCCTTTGCAACAAGCTTTCGAGCTTTTGCAACAGTCAACAAACACAGATCCTCACTTCTCCTATCCCCATAAATACAGATCTCACGCCCCTCCGGAGTAGTTATCTTGATCATACGCTTCTTACACACTATATGGGCTTCATTCTCTATCAACCAATCCATCCCGATAATCACATCAAATTCACTAAACTCGATCGGAATCAAGTCCAAATTGAAGACTACATCTTCAATCACTAAAGTGCAGTTTCGGTATACATGATCTACTTTGACTAAGGTGTTGCTAGCAGTTTCAATATCTAATACAGCAGATAGCTTAGACAAAGGCATGGCAAGTTGTTGTGCAAACATAGTAGATACAAACGATCTATTGGCACCCGAGTCAAATAATACTCTTGCAAGTAAAGAGTTTACAATAAACATACCCGTGACCACCTCCGGGTTTTCCCTAGCCTCCTCTGCAGTGATTTGAAAGGCACGAGCCGGTGCCCTTTGCGACTGACCCCGACCTCGGTTAACTGAACCGCCGCTTGAACCTCCTGAAGATCGTGTTGATGTTGGAGCAGCAACTGCTGGGGTATTCTTTCGACAATTCCGACTATAGTGCCCCCATACTCCACACTTATGGCAAGCATCAGATCTCCGTGGGCATTCATTTTGAAAGTGGCCCAACTCTCCGCAGCAAAAACACGCACGCCCGTTGGTGCACTTACCGAAGTGTTCCAGATGACACTTGTTACAATACTGCGGCTCGGTGTTGATAGAGTAAGCACGTGCGCGACCAGAAGAACTAGACTGTCGACGGAAGGATTGTTGCGGCGAGTACTGCGATGATCGTGAAGAACCAGAATAACCTCCTTCGCGTTGGCGTTTCGGTGGTGAAGGTTGAGTTGGGTTGACTGAAGCAGCAGCGGACCCCATCACGTATCCCGACATACCCAAGATCTGTTCCACATTCCTGGCGGCTTCCAGTAAACCAGCAAATGTGGGGTAGCGTACGTTGCTCATCACCCTTCGAATCTCCAAATCAAGACCAGCCTCAAACCTGGTCACTTTCCTCTCCTCGGTATCCACTTGATGTGGCGCGAACAAACTCAGCCTCGTAAACTCTACGGCATACTGGGACACAGACTTAGTCCCCTGAATCAGCGTCATAAATTTAGCCTCCAATCTTCGGCGCTCATCGGCCGGGCAATACTGCTGAGTGAAGATATCAGTAAACTCAGCCCATGTCATAACAGATACTCTTTCCAAGGTTAACGCATTCACCATCGAGTTCCACCACATTATTGCGTCTTTGGTGAACATGGCAGTAGCGAATCGGACCATATCCTTCTCAGCACAATCGCTGATTCGGAAAGTCCTTTCTGTAGCTGTTATCCACTCCAGTGCAGTAACAGCATCCCCCAACCCAGTAAATTCAACGGCTCCATTTCCCTTAAAGTCCTTGAAACGACAACCCCTGGGCTTATTAGATGACCCAGTGTTGTCATCTTGCTCGTCATTGTTTCCTCCCTCCTTTTCCTTATTCTTCCTTTTGTCTTCTCTTCGTTTAGCTTCGGCCTCATCTCGAGCCCGAAACTGGTCCTGAATCATCCGATTTTGCTCAGCCATCATGGCTAGCATCATTTCTCTCGTCTCTTCTGGTGTCATTCCTCCTCCAGACATGTTCTGAAATATGAAACATATAACTTATTTAGTAACATGTCATTTATTTATAGACACCACCCAATTGTCCCGTATGATAGTCAATATTCTTATGATTACTAGATCGTAACCTATCTTAGTTCAGATCATTACTTAGTATCACTACATGTCAACACTTAATGTTTGAGACCAAGACCTCACGGACACTTGAATCTCAAACTACTGCTCTGATACCATACGCTGTGACACCCTTGCCACATTAACCACCAATTACCATTCACCCAGGATTAATCACCAACAAACACTTAACATAATGATCTGATAGCTTAATAATAATGCGGAAGCAAAATACATAAGTACATAAACATTCTTAAATATTACAACTGAATCTACACCCTATGGTGCTACAAGGTTACATGTCTAAGTCTACATACTCAAACATTTTACATTATCCCAAATTTATTACAACAATAATTCCATAATCCAAATACCAAAGAAAACGATAGAAATCTTCAATCACTTCAATAGATTTCCTAGCTAGATGGTCCCGCAGCGGATTTCCCTTTTCCTGTAAAAAATATAACAACTGAAAGGGTAAGCTAAAGCTTAGTGAATACCAGATGATTTTCACACATTCTACAAATCATTATGATGCCACCCAGGGTAACCGCGGTAACACATACCGTATACCCCACACGTACTCCAAGTACGCAAACCTGAGCCGCAGCTCCTTCGAGCTGACACTCGGCATAAGAACAACCAACCATCTGAGGCAGACATTACATCGGGGATGACCTACTGTCTATCCTGACCACAGAGGTGTCAAACTCTTGGTCATATAGCACAGTAACATCAGAGTACAGATGCGACCACGCAGGTCCATCGAAAAGATGCACAACAAATGAACGGACATGCAACAAATATGAATGTGCATCAACATAAACGCATGTTAGTAGAATGCCAAACGAACATGAAACAACATGCCTCAGCAGGCAATGCAAACATAATGCAGATGCAGCAATGTTAAAATCAAAGGTACTCACAGTGGGTGCGTTTTTATCTTTAATCAAATTTTATTTCTCCTCGGGATTTCAACCGGATCAACCAAGTACCCCACTGTGGGTTAAACAACACCACAAGGGACCTGTAAGTCATTTGTAACAACACATTGTGTTAATATCTTGTTTAATTCCATAAAACTTAATTTTTATAAGTTTTACCATTTTTGATCCCAAATTCGGATCCATGTCCGAATTCGGACCCCACCCGAATTCGGACCCCCAATTCGGTTCTCAATATATGCCCTATTTCGGACCTATGCCAAATTCGGACCATATCCTAATTCGGTCCATATCCGAATTCGGACCTCAACCGAAATATCACTACTTGGAAATTATTTTGCTAATCTGAAATCTGGGCCCATCCGAATTCGGACCAGATCCGAGTTCATCTCGGATCCGAATTCGGACCCCAACCCCATTCGAATTTGTTCTAAGTTTATAAAATTTCCAGATTTAATTCCTTCATTTTTGGTACTAATTCAATACATGAAATAAATTATACCAACTAAAATACACTTAATTTCAACCACTTTAACACTATCATTAACCTCTTTCATGCACCAAATCACAACCTTTTCAACCTTTTTCATCATTTTTCGAACACACACACTAAAACACACACAAATCTTCGAAAATCATACTTATAGTGCGAATCAGAAGCTGAAATTTTGTACATAGCATCTTATATACTAGATTTAAACTAACCCACAATAACATCATACATGCATAAACATTTGCAACCTTAAATTTCATTTTCGGATTTTAACAAATCCGAACCAAAACCATAAATTTCGAAGAATTAGTGAAATGTTTACCTTAAATCGATTCTTGCAGATGTTTTAGTTCCTCCCAAACAACCTTAATCCAGATTTTCAGACTTCGAATCCAAGTTTTGATGATCTTGAATATTTTAGAGAGAGAGAGCCGAGAGAGTATAGTTGTAGAGAGAGAGTGAGTTAGTTCAAAATGAAAGACTAAGGGCCTTTTATTCCATAATTTCAACTTTTGACACTTTTAGCCCCTTAACTTATCCGGTTCCAATAAATACTGAGTTTGTCTTAGTTTTACCCTTACTAACAATTATAAATCATAATAATAATTCAAAATTCCAAAGCTTCATAATTTCTCAAAATAGCAACCAACTTTCATAAATCAACTTAACTTACAAATTTAAACTTAATAAACTTCAATTATAATAATTTTAATCCGAGGATGTTACAGGAGGTAAGTTTTATTTCCACTAATGAACAGCTTGCAGACATTTTCACCAAACCTCTTGATGAAAATAGGTTTAATTACCTTGTCAGCAAGCTGGGCATGTTAAACAAGAGTGACTAAGTGTTTCTCAAAGGTCTAAGAATTTGTGTGCTTCACACTGCTCAAGTTTCTCAGAACAGCTTAGGCAGAACAGGTTTTACTTGTTCTGTACTTAGTCATTTGTCTGAAAAACTTGAACAACTTAAGCACACAACAGGCTGAACAAAAACAGTTTACTCGTCCAGCCTGCTCTGATGGTCCAATCTTCATCCTGTTCACTCCTTCACATTGTCTTACAAGCCATTGTCTTGTAACCTGTTCAACTATTGAACACAACCTGCTCTTACAAAAGAGAGCAGGCTGAAGGCACAGTTTGAAGAATGAACAGCTTGAAAATTGAACAGCTTGTGATGACCCTACTCATCACAGGTTTGACCAACAGCTTAGACCAACAATTTTAATTACCTTTCTTCAAACTTAAGTTACTTAATTAATGTTTTATTTAACTTAATTACTGCGGATAATGTGGGTTACATGTGTTAGTGATTAAAAAGGACTCAGGTGGTCTGACAAACGGTCTGACATGGACAACCGTTCCGTTTTCCGTTAACGACTTTTTCAAATCAAACCGCCCAAAACTTTCTCTCTCATACACACTCACATTCAAATCCTATAAATACCCAACTACTGTTTCATCTTCGTCTTCCTCATCATTTCCAGAAATCCTCAAGAACCCTAAATATCGACTAAGTGTCTTCTGCTTCTCCAAACCTCCAAACTTCTCAAATGGCTCACAGACCTAATCCCTTTCTTCCAGTATTCGTTGGTGATGATGTTGTCAAACACTCATCAGTTACCACAATGCTGACCATCAAACCCACCAACTACATTGCAAATCTGACCATACCCAAGAACTATGTGGGAAAAGGGTATGAAGAAATGGTGGAGTTCTTAAGAGTTCATCCGTTGAACTATGCGATGACTGCAACTCCTGGTGTCCTGTACCAGGAGATGGTGTACGAGTTTTGGTACACCTGTGCCTACAACCCCAACACCAAAGTCATCAAGGGGACTATTCTCAATGGGACTCAGACCATTGAGATTACTGCTGATCTTCTGAGGGAGGTTCTTCATCTGCCCATTGCTGAATCATATGATATGCCCCAGCCTGAAAATGAGCAAATGGGAAATTTGCTACGCTTCTGTGGTGTATCGGAACCTAAAATTGGAGCAACACTGTATAGGAAGGAGTTGTCCCCTACCTATAGCTTTCTGTTTGCCTCCGTGATGATGAGCTTCAGCAGCAAGGTTGGTTCATTTGACCAACTGAGTCGTGATGAAATCCCCATAGTCCTACAACTGGTGGATGGGACTACCATTGATATGGCTAAGTGGATCTTTCTGAACATGAGGAACCTGGTGCAACAAGAGCCAAGACCAGCTGCTGTCCGATATCCCAGATTTCTGAGCCTCATATTCAGACATATTTGTGGTGAGTATCTGTACAACTCTCAGCCATTACTTCATACTGCTGCCTTCCCTGTAATAGGGAATAGAGTTTTCTATACCCCTGTTCTACCCAATGAGCCTCCTCTGTCCACACCAATGAGGAGGTTGTTAGGATTGGTGGAAGGACCCTCTGCTGTGAGGGTGGTTCCAGAAGCTGCTGCTCCCACAGGAAAATCCAAAGCCAGGTCCAAACTTGTTAAGAGGACCCTGGCAACTGCTGAAGCTGGGCTTGTGAAAAAGAAGGCCAAAACAGCTCAGACTGAGTCTGAACCTTTAGCCTCTGTGGCTGAGGGGGAGCAGACTCCTCACCCTGGTTCATTTGTTGAACCTCAAGCCTCTGTGGCTGGTGCCTCTGTGGCACCTGAGACTATGGAACAGGCCAACCCACCTGTTTCTGACCCAGTCTCAAAACCTGTCCAGTCTGAACCTCTCATCTCCTCTCCCCAATCACCCACTTCATCCCTTCACTATCAACGAAAATCCATCTCCAAAAAGAAACCAACCAAAACAACCACCTCCTCTGTTCCCTCCCAACAGGGTTCAGTTGTAAGAGAAGCCACCCCTGCTGCCTCTCCTATATTGGGAGAAGGTTCAGCCCCATTGGAGCATGCTTTACTCCAATCTGTGTCTACCTAGAGTCAGCCTAGACCCTCTGGTTCCTCACAACAGGAACCAGTTGTACAAACGGAGATAGCCACTTCAGCTATCCTAGCCTCCCAACAGGCTGAGGATATTGAAAGACAGGAGTCCTCTCCACTCCATACTGAGTCCACACTGTCCCCCACTCAAATCTCCTCACACCCTGAGTCTGCACGAGGTGCCCACGCTGCTGGTATAGACCAATCAGCAGCTCAGCCTCAAACTTCTGCTCCCCATGATACAACTGTTCTACACCAAACAGCTGCTGAGGGACCAACAACACAAGCTGATGAACCTCAGGGATCACACCATCCCTCTGGTGAGGCTGCTCCCTCCATGCAAACTTCATCAGCAGGTTTCACCACTGCTGATGTTGAAATGCATATCCCATCTCCCAATGATGAGGTGCTTTTACACCAAGGCACTGCAGAGGGAACCACCACTGGTCTTCATGAGGACGTTGCAGCACAAGCAGCATCTGAAAGACCCCCAACACCAACCCCTTCTCCTGGTGATGCAGCTACAGCCGCTGCTGAAGGACCTTTTGACCCTTCCAAGCTGGGCCATATTACTTTTGCCCAGGCTATGGAACTTCTATCAAATGTTTCTCTTCCCTCTCCATCACACCCTCATACACCAGCCTCATCATCATCTTCTCCATCTACCCAATCTAAACAGTCTACCCATACACCTCCATCTCCTAAAGACCTACCTTTAAAGGATCAGCTTTCCCTGCTGACCAACAAAGTTGGTTCTTTGGAAACTACCATGACCTCTCTACCCTCTCTTATTTCAGACTCTGTGTCTGAACAGCTTAAGGGGTTCTTTGATTCGTTCAAAGACTCCTTCCCTGCTACTCCACAAACAGATCATTCTTCACAGCTGATAGCACTCACTGCACAGCTGCAAACTGTGTCCAACTCCCTCTCCCCCATTCTTTCACTACAACAGGACTCTGTGTCCTCAATGACAGCTATTTCCCAACAGCTGTCATCTCTCCTCACTTCTTGCAATTCTACTCTTCGTGCCACTCTGGCCAGCTTGACCACACTAATTGGCTCCCTATCTAATTCTATGTCATCAAACCTTGCTGATGTGCAAGATTCTCTCGAATTACATCTTGCACAACTTCAAAGTTTGATGTTCACAGAGTCTGATAGGGAAAACATTGTTAAGCTGACCTCCCTTGCTGATACACAATCCTCTTCTCTTCAAACCTGTCTTTCCCAGCTTGCAGAGGTAAAGGACAATTTGGCTTTCTTAGTGACTAGCCTTGTTGGTTCCAGGCCTGCTGCCAAAACTGCTGGCAAGCCTGATGACTTTGTGTCTTCAGGCAGACCGGGTGTTGAAGGTGCTGGTCCATCTCCTTCAAAGGGGGAGAAGTCGTCTGCCTCTAAGACTAAGTCTAAGGGGGAGAAAACTTCTTCTCCTAAGGAGAAACCAGTGCCTGCAGCACAAACTGGTCAATCAGCAGGAATCTCTGAAACAGGTACAGTAGAGGGTGCTTCTCATGCTGCTAAGCCTACTCAGGTTGAATCTCCAATCCCTGCTCAGTCTAAGGGGGAGGAATCTATTCCTGAGGGCAGGCCAAGCAGCAGAAAGAGGCATCTGATCTTAGAGGAAGAAGAAGAAGAGGAGGAAAGTCCTGAAGCTGCTACCACTACAGCAGCTAAAGGAAAAGAAATAGCAGAAGATGATCCCATACAGCAGAAAGCAGCAGAAATCAAATTCCACAAAGCCAGGGCCAAAGAAATGGGTCTTCCTATGCACAAATATTTTGAGTTTAGAGAAGAACAACTTCAAGCCCGGGAAGTTCTTAGAAAAGAAGAAGAATCTGCCAAAGCTGCCAAATCATTTGCACTTCAAGAAGCAAAGAAAGTTAAAATGTCTACTCTGGAAGTGCAAAAGAAAATATTAGAAGCTGCTAAGGGATCAGCAGGGGAGAAGGAAGCAGAAAAAGAAAAAGGTACTTTGGTCTCAGTGACCAAGCCTACAGTGCCTCATGCAAGAGCTCAGTACCATTTTGACAACCTTGCAAAGAAAAAATTTCAAGATGTTTGTAACATCTGGCCTAAAAATATAAGGTATGAAACTCGAAAATTAAGCTAATATAAAACTCGAATAATGAAGTAATAAACTCGAATGAAGTTTTTATGAATCTCGAATTATATAGCAATAAACTCGAATGATATTACATGAAACTCGAATCATGTAAGCAGAAACTCGAATAGTGATGTGATGAAACTCGATTTGCAAAGGCATAAACTCGGATAGCACTTTGATGAAATTCGAATAAAGGATTAAACTCGGATGATGCTGCATAAAACTCGAACAGATAAACAAAGAAACTCGACTAAAGCTATGTAAAACTCGAATAACAAAGGCCTAAAACTCGGGTATAGTTATATAAAACTCGATTGACACTGTAACAAACTCGATTCACACTTGAATCGAGTTTAACAATCCAGAAAATTTTTCTAAGTACGTATATACATATGCAGTAATAATAAATGCTGCCACCTTTGTCATGCACGCTTTTTGTACTTTATTAATAAAATACATGAAAAGCCATACTACTTATCACTCTAAAAAGTAAGTTGTCCTTTAAAGGACAACTAGCTTGTACTTTGGTATTATTTTAATATTAAACACCATGCAACATACCATCATAACAATCGGCCACACCTTTTTGACAAACACTCAACCGATTTACTTTTTACTTTCATCTTTTCTTTGAAATTTCAATTACTTTATCTTTATTTTAATAACCGATTTTCTTCTATATATAGAAGAAAAAAACCCACTTCACCAAAAACACACCAACACCCAAACCCTCTCAAAGCAAAACCGGCCAGCTATAAAGATTTCAAGTGTTCTTCAAATTTTGTAAGCTTTCTTATTTACTTTATTTATAAAACATGAGAAATTAAATACATTTACTAAAATATGATACTTTTCATAATACTCGTAAAATCATTATGCCAAAAATTTCATATATACACTTTATTTTCATGCACATGCTCACATATATACGTATGCATTTTCGTGAATATATATATATATATATATATATATGTATATATATATATATATATAATACGCATTTATACATATATACGTAAATATGCATGCATGCAAACCATTTTAGAAATAAATATCCATAAATCGAAAATGCGCATATAAAATCCCACAAAAATTATTCGTACATCACAAGTACATGAAAATATTTACGAAGTACTCAAACACGTATTATAATGATATTGACCCGAACTCGTAAAAATATTAGGACGAGTCTCGACCATCCGAACAAGTGCTAAACTCAGATCCAAAAACATCATCAAAAACCAACAAGGTGAGTCTTCATAGTCCCATTTTTACATTATTATGTTTTGGGATGAAATACATGTTTCGTTTTTTTTTATGGACACGAAAACTTCTCGATTCTATTGTGTATTACGTATGAGAATCTCCGCCCTTATATCATGAAATCGTTAGTTGCATTTGTTTGCAAGCGCGAATATATTGTGAATAGATCTATTGGGAGTCATGTCCCCCACTCGGGTTAGTGGTTTAGCTAACAGCGGGTGCATATATATTCAACACACGGTATTTTGGGAATACTGCCCGGGGCAAAACTTATTCTAATTAAGCTTCGGTGACATGATGGTTTACGTAATACATCTCATGGAATTTATGATCTTTTTATAAATTCAACGCATCTGGTAATGTCCATACAACTGGTCTTTTCGTGTAAACCTATGAACTCACCAACAAATTTTTGTTGACGTATTTTAACATGTATTTTCAGGTAATTAAGGCAAGTGCGCCTTCGAAAACACCAACTTCAAGCTTCCGCATTTCATGGAGTCGCATGCATATTTCGAAACTAACGGAGATTTGACTGCATTATTTTTGGACGTATTAATTATGTATTAAAATCTCTGTATGACGCGAACTTCATTCCTTTTATTTGTAAAACATTATTACAGTTTAAATTTATTTGATGTAATATTTCGAAAACGTCCATATAGTGGTCGTTCGTTATAATTATGGTTACGCTTCCGCACTCGTCACGCCTCGCTGCCAACCGGGGTAGCAGGGTGTGACAGATTAGTATCAAAGCCATAGTTATAGTGAACTAGGTTGCATTAGTATCCTAGACTATAACTGCACGTAAAAATTTCTGATTTTAAGAATATTTTTGTAACTAACTAAAAGATACAAATGAACCTTGTTAGCAGAAACCATGAACCACCCGGAAATTATCATCCTGTCAGACTCTGAGGAGGAATACACTCCCGCAAGTCCCACGGCCACGGAAGTCTTCCCAGAAGAAGAAACCTCGGAGGAGGAGGACCCGTCGGAAGATCCGATGGAAGAATCCGAAGAAGAATCGATGGAGGAAGAGGATCCTTCACCACCGGCGGCCCCTGCTCGCGTCCCGTATCACCCGGCCGAACCATCCTATAAGCTGTATAGGCCTTATCCTAACGGCCCAAAGATGTTGTACACACCCCGGAAACGGGTAATCATACCGAGAAGGGAGTCCATTCCTGTTCCAACTCCCCAGCCCAATCCCCCGACACCACACCGACGGGTAGACGCCCGAAGATGGACTTGGATACCGGAGACCCTCCGCGAATGGAGGCAAATGGAGGGAGTTCCTCCAAACTTCGAGATCGGAGGACCATCCTCCGCACCTGTCTCATCGCTCACTCAAGAGCCCGCCGATCAGACCATACCACTATTGATCGCAAGGTCTACCAGGCATGACCACCAGATCCGGTCACTTAACCTGGATATCGGGGAGATGACCGCTCGTTTAGAGCGGGAGGAGTTGCAAAACTCCAACATATATTGGGCCAATCAGCACGCCCTTGCTATACAGCAGGACGGACTGAATGAGCTCCGGCAGCAACTAGCCGAGAGCCAAGCCCGGATCGAGGAGTTGACGCAGCGCCTCAGTACGATGGAAAAGGGAGAGACCCCTGATCACTCCCACACCTAGTACTTTTCCATTCCCTTTGTATTAGTAGGAAAATATTATGTAATAGCATAGGATAAAATTTTCGGGTAATAACCCGCCCCGCATGTAAGAAAAATTTCGAACAATTAATGAAAATTCCCAGATATTTATGTGATTGTGCTTGATGATTATAGTATTGTGCCGCATCTTTAAGATTCAACTTCTTACACTATGATTTTCTTTAAACTTCAAGATAATGCCGCCAAAACGAGCCATGAATGCAGCTGACATTGAAGAGCTTGTTGCCCAAAGGGTGGCTGCCGCCATAGCTACCTACGAGGCAAACCGAAATAGCACAACCAATGGGGATGGTGGTGCCAGTCGCACCACAGGAGGAACCGAAACTCACGCGAAAGGTTGCGGGATCAAAGGGTTTTTAAGTTGCAAACCCCGGTATTTTAATGGAACCGAAGGAGCAGTCGGTTTGATCCGTTGGTTTGAAAAGTTAGAATCCGTATATCGTGTCAGCGGATGCGCTGAAGGAGACAAGGTGAAATTTGCTACTCACACCTTGCAAGATAGCGCGCTCACATGGTGGAATTCCTACGTCCAGTCTGTAGGCATTGACGAAGCCTACCAGCTTACGTGGTCCACACTGAAACAGATGATGACGGATGAATACTGTCCAAGAAACGAACTCCAGAAAATGGAATCAGAATTCTGGAATCTATCAATGAAAGGAACGGACGTTGCAGGATATACCAACCGATTCCATGAACTAAGTATCCTATGTCCACAGATGGTAACTCCGGAATACAAAAGGGTTGAACGCTATATTTGGGGACTCGCTCCTCAAATACAAGGGAACGTTACCGCCTCCAACCCATCCACCATACAGGACGCCATCAGAATGGCCAACAATCTTATGGACCAAGTATCCCGGAGGAACGAAGCCAGAGCCGGGGAACACAAGAGAAAGTGGGAAGAAAAGACCGGGAAGAACGCGGGTTCACAGTCCAAGAAACCCGAGACCGTTAAAGCCTATGTAGCAGGAGTTGAGTCAAGGAGAAGCTATACCGGTACTAAGCCTTTTTGCACCAAATGCACCTTCCACCACAACCCTGGCCCCTGTCCAACCCAATGCGGGAACTGTAAACGTTTGGGCCATATGGCCAAAGACTGTAGATCCGGAGCCCCGGGTGCCAGTGGTAGCAACCCGAGAGGCTGTTTCGAATGTGGTGCGACGGGACACCTCAGGAATGAGTGTCCAAAATTGAGGAACGAAGGGAGAGCTCAGGGGAGAGCATTTGTGTTGGGAGCAGGAGACGCTCGTCAGGACCCTCACGTGGTATCTGGTACGTACCTCCTAAACGATATTTACGCTTACGTACTCTTTGATACTGGGGCTGATAGGAGCTTTATATCTGATAAGGTTAGCCAGCAGTTGAATGTTTCTACTTTTCCCTTAGACAACTCCTATACAATAGAACTTGCAGATGGCAAAATAATAAAGGCAAGTAGTATCATTAAGGAATGCACATTAAAGCTAGCAGATCACTCCTTTAAAATCGACTTAATGCCTATAGAACTTGGAAGTTTTGATGTGGTGATTGGTATGGACTGGTTGTCACATAACCAGGCTGAGATTTTGTGTGGTAAGAAAGTGGTGCGAATACCACTCAGTAAGAAGAAATTCCTCACGGTCCAAGGGGAAAAGAAGAACCGACAATTGAATGTCATATCCGGCCTAAGAACATTAAAATGTCTTAGGAAGGGTTGCCATGCAGTGTTGGTCCAGATCGTAGGAAAAGAGTCGAAGGAAAAACGACTTGAGGATATTCCAGTAGTACGTGACTACCCGAAGGTATTTCCGGAGGACTTGCCTGGGCTTCCCCCGGCTAGGCAAGTAGAATTTCAAATCGACTTAGTGCCAGGAGCTGCACCGATCGCAAGAGCCCCATATAGACTCGCACCTTCTGAGATGCAAGAATTATCCAGTCAATTACAGGAATTGATGGATAAAGGATTCATTCGACCAAGTTCCTCACCTTGGGGAGCTCCTGTTTTGTTCGTTAAAAAGAAAGACGGATCCTTCCGAATGTGCATAGACTACCGAGAACTAAACAAGTTAACGGTAAAGAACCGCTACCCCCTCCCTAGGATTGATGACCTGTTCGACCAGCTACAGGGATCTAGCTTCTACTCAAAGATTGATCTGCGCTCCGGTTACCATCAAGTGAAAGTTCGGGAAGAAGATATCCCCAAGACGGCATTTAGAACTCGTTATGGACATTACGAATTCCAGGTGATGCCATTCGGTTTGACCAACGCACCAGCCGTATTTATGGACCTCATGAATCGGGTGTGTAAACCATATCTGGATAAATTTGTTATAGTGTTCATAGACGACATCCTCATCTATTCCCGAAGTAAAGAAGAGCATGAACAACATCTCAAGTTGATCTTGGAGTTGTTAGAGAAAGAGCAGCTATACGCCAAATTTTCAAAATGTGAATTTTGGTTGCGAGAAGTAAAATTCCTTGGACATGTGATCAACAGTCAGGGAATTCAGGTCGACCCATCAAAGATCGAGGCCATAAAGAACTGGGCAATCCCTAGAACCCCCACAGAAGTCCGCCAATTCCTAGGACTTGCCGGTTATTATAGGCGATTCATTGAGAACTTCTCGAAGATAGCGGGTTCCTTAACGGAGTTGACCCGTAAGGATGTGAAATACGTCTGGGGTGAAGAGCAGGAAAAGGCGTTTCAGCTGCTTAAGCAGAGGTTGTGTAGTGCACCAATTCTGTCCCTACCCGAGGGACTGAAAATTTTGTAGTCTACTGTGATGCCTCGCACAACGGATTAGGTTGTGTGCTCATGCAAAGGGACAAGGTCATCGCTTATGCATCCCGACAGCTCAAGATTCACGAGGTAAACTACACGACTCATGACCTGGAACTGGGAGCAGTGGTGTTTGCTCTCAAAATATGGAGGCACTATTTGTATGGAACCAAGTGCACGGTATTCACAGACCATAAAAGCCTTCAGCATATTCTGAATCAGAAAGAATTAAATATGAGGCAACGACGTTGGGTGGAACTTCTTAGCGATTATGACTGCGAGATTCGCTACCATCCAGGAAAAGCAAATGTCGTAGCTGACGCCCTAAGCCGAAAGGAACGGGTTAAGCCATTGAGAGTCCGAGCTTTGGTAATGACCATACAGTCAAACCTAAACTCTCAAGTCCGAGAGGCACAAGAAGAGGCAGTCAAGGAGGATAATCTCCTGAATGAAGCATTGAGAGGCATGGATAAGCAGTTTGAAATTAAGTCAGACGGATGCCGATACTTCATGGGCAGGATTTGGTTACCAAAGTTTGGAGGCATAAGGAAACTGGTCATGGATGAAGGGCACAAAACAAGATATGCTGTTCATCCAGGGTCGGACAAGATGTATCACGATTTGAAGGGTTCATACTGGTGGCCAAACATGAAGGCTGACATTGCTACCTACGTCAGCAAGTGCTTAACATGTTTGAAGGTTAAAGCTGAGCACCAAAAGCCATCAGGATTGCTAGTTCAGCCAGAGATACCCCAATGGAAGTGGGAAAACATCACCATGGATTTCATCACCAAGCTGCCAAAGACTTCTGGAGGTTATGACACCATCTGGGTGATCGTGGATCGGCTGACCAAGACCGCACATTTCCTTCCAATCAAGGAGACTGATAAGATGGATAAGTTAACATTAACCTATCTTAAGGAGGTCGTCTCAAGGCATGGGGTGCCAGTATCCATTATATCAGACAGAGACAGCAGATTTACGTCACGATTCTGGCAATCATTGCAAGAAGCTCTAGGAACGCGTCTGGATATGAGTACGGCCTATCACCCGCAAACGGACGGTCAGAGTGAAAGAACGATTCAGACATTGGAAGATATGCTAAGGGCATGTGTCATCGACTTTGGAAAAAGTTGGGACAGACACCTGCCATTAGTTGAGTTTTCTTATAACAACAGTTATCACTCGAGCATTAAGACCGCCCCATTCGAGGCACTATATGGACGAAAGTGTCGATCACCTCTTTGTTGGGCTGAAGTAGGAGATAGTCAGATTATTGGACCTGAAATCATCCAGGAAACTACAGAGAAGATAGCCCAGATTCGGAACCGATTGAAGATTGCGCGGGATCGACAAAAGAGTTATGCAGACATCCGACGGAAGGATTTGGAATTCCAAGAGGGAGATCAAGTAATGCTGAAAGTCTCGCCTTGGAAAGGCGTAATCCGTTTTGGAAAACGAGGAAAACTCAATCCTCGTTATATCGGACCATTCAAAATCACCAAAAGAATTGGCCCGGTAGCTTACCGACTCGATCTTCCCCCAGAGCTTAGTAACGTTCATAATACCTTCCACGTCTCCAACCTTAAGAAATGTCTGGCTGATGAATCACTCGTGATACCCATGGACGAGCTGGAGATAGACGATAAATTGAATTTCATTGAGCAACCGGTGGAAATAATGGACCGAGAAGTCAAGAAGCTCAAGCACAGTCGAATTCCAATAATAAAGGTCCGGTGGAATTCTAAACGAGGTCCTGAGTTTACTTGGGAACGCGAAGATCAATTCCGAGAGAAGTACCCCAAGCTAGTTTTCAAAAGTCCAAGCAGAAGGGAACACGAGCTAATTTCGGGACGAAATTCCTTCAACGGGGGGAGACTGTAACATCTGGCCTAAAAATATAAGGTATGAAACTCGAAAATTAAGCTAATATAAAACTCGAATAATGAAGTAATAAACTCGAATGAAGTTTTTATGAATCTCGAATTATATAGCAATAAACTCGAATGATATTACATGAAACTCGAATCATGTAAGCAGAAACTCGAATAGTGATGTGATGAAACTCGATTTGCAAAGGCATAAACTCGGATAGCACTTTGATGAAATTCGAATAAAGGATTAAACTCGGATGATGCTGCATAAAACTCGAACAGATAAACAAAGAAACTCGACTAAAGCTATGTAAAACTCGAATAACAAAGGCCTAAAACTCGGGTATAGTTATATAAAACTCGATTGACACTGTAACAAACTCGATTCACACTTGAATCGAGTTTAACAATCCAGAAAATTTTTCTAAGTACGTATATACATATGCAGTAATAATAAATGCTGCCACCTTTGTCATGCACGCTTTTTGTACTTTATTAATAAAATACATGAAAAGCCATACTACTTATCACTCTAAAAAGTAAGTTGTCCTTTAAAGGACAACTAGCTTGTACTTTGGTATTATTTTAATATTAAACACCATGCAACATACCATCATAACAATCGGCCACACCTTTTTGACAAACACTCAACCGATTTACTTTTTACTTTCATCTTTTCTTTGAAATTTCAATTACTTTATCTTTATTTTAATAACCGATTTTCTTCTATATATAGAAGAAAAAAACCCACTTCACCAAAAACACACCAACACCCAAACCCTCTCAAAGCAAAACCGGCCAGCTATAAAGATTTCAAGTGTTCTTCAAATTTTGTAAGCTTTCTTATTTACTTTATTTATAAAACATGAGAAATTAAATACATTTACTAAAATATGATACTTTTCATAATACTCGTAAAATCATTATGCCAAAAATTTCATATATACACTTTATTTTCATGCACATGCTCACATATATACGTATGCATTTTCGTGAATATATATATATATATATATATGTATATATATATATATATATAATACGCATTTATACATATATACGTAAATATGCATGCATGCAAACCATTTTAGAAATAAATATCCATAAATCGAAAATTGCACATATAAAATCCCACAAAAATTATTCGTACATCACAAGTACATGAAAATATTTACGAAGTACTCAAACACGTATTATAATGATATTGACCCGAACTCGTAAAAATATTAGGACGAGTCTCGACCATCCGAACAAGTGCTAAACTCAGATCCAAAAACATCATCAAAAACCAACAAGGTGAGTCTTCATAGTCCCATTTTTACATTATTATGTTTTGGGATGAAATACATGTTTCGTTTTTTTTTATGGACACGAAAACTTCTCGATTCTATTGTGTATTACGTATGAGAATCTCCGCCCTTATATCATGAAATCGTTAGTTGCATTTGTTTGCAAGCGCGAATATATTGTGAATAGATCTATTGGGAGTCATGTCCCCCACTCGGGTTAGTGGTTTAGCTAACAGCGGGTGCATATATATTCAACACACGGTATTTTGGGAATACTGCCCGGGGCAAAACTTATTCTAATTAAGCTTCGGTGACATGATGGTTTACGTAATACATCTCATGGAATTTATGATCTTTTTATAAATTCAACGCATCTGGTAATGTCCATACAACTGGTCTTTTCGTGTAAACCTATGAACTCACCAACAAATTTTTGTTGACGTATTTTAGCATGTATTTTCAGGTAATTAAGGCAAGTGCGCCTTCGAAAACACCAACTTCAAGCTTCCGCATTTCATGGAGTCGCATGCATATTTCGAAACTAACGGAGATTTGACTGCATTATTTTTTGACGTATTAATTATGTATTAAAATCTCTGTATTACGCGAACTTCATTCCTTTTATTTGTAAAACATTATTACAGTTTAAATTTATTTGATGTAATATTTCGAAAACGTCCATATAGTGGTCGTTCGTTATAATTATGGTTACGCTTCCGCACTCGTCACGCCTCGCTGCCAACCGGGGTAGCAGGGTGTGACAATGTTGCTGAAAGAAGGCTTTCCAAGGAAGCAATTGTCAAAGCTGTCCCTATATCAAGAAAAGGCAGTCAGTGGAAGTTGAAAATAACAAGGATGGGTGCAACAGGCCCTGAATTGGAAACATATGACTACACTGACGTAGCACAGATGGGGTACAGAGAATGGATTGAGCTGGCAGTTGCTCTGAGTGAGTCAAAGTCAGAAACGGCTAAGACAATCAGGGCATATGTCAAGAAACTGATGGAGAGAGTAAAGAACCTTGGCCTGATCTCCAAAGAAGCAAGTGAAGGTGTCTTTGTGACACATCCAAAAATTAAGGCCAGGAGGACAAAGAAGGACACTGAAATGGAACTACTCCTCGCACTAATTGAACAAGGCGATTATGCCATTGAAATGAAGGGAGTTGATCACAGCCTGCCTAGTGGAATAAAGTTTGAAGATGGCAAGATCATTGAAGAGCCTGAGCTGGGGGCATTTTTTGTAGATCCCTTAACTCAGAAGAAATGCTTTCAGAGAGCATCAGATCTTTACAAGGTGGATCTAAGACAGCTTGTAGCCTTCAGACTTGCAATTTCATTCAGGCAGTCAAGCAGGTGGAGAGCAACAGTCTGGGATCAGCTCAGAGGCTGTTGTGAGAGAGGAGAACTTGAAGATCCCAAGTTTATGATCATAAGAAGTGAGATTGAAGAACTTGAGGATACTAGAGAGGAATTGGAGAAGATGTTTGAAGATCCACCCTCCAGAGTGATGAAGTCCATCTGCCATCTGGGCAGGTGAAGAATGGAAGCTGTCCATTAGTTGGACAGGCTTACCATTTTCTGCTCCCAACAAAAACAGTCCAATGTACATTAGTTGTACTTTATTTACATTTGTTGTAATTTCCTTTTACATTAGTTGTAATATACATCAGTACATTAGTTGTACTTTTGTAAGAACATGTGTTGTTCTAATGTAATCAAAAAACAGTGTATATATAAACTGATCTTTTACTTTATGTTGATGTTGTAATTTTGTTTCAACAAATGTACTGTAAAAATATATAGTGACTTTTGATAAGGCCAGCTTAGACTGGTTATTGCAAATAGGGGGAGATTGTTAGGCCCAAAAAGGCCTCAGTCAAACCTGCTCTGCATCTGAGGGGGAGATTATTAATCAAACCTGTTGATGCACTTGATGGGTAAAAGTTAAGGCCTGTTTATGTCTTAATAATACCTAAAAAGTGATTTGCAATATCAGTCCAAAGCTGTTGCATGTGTTGCAACTAAGACAGTTTGTCCAAGCTGTTCTGTCTGCTGAACAGGCTGGACATAAACTGTCTACGCTGCTCTACACTAGTGAGCAGCTTGGGCAGCTTACAAGTGTTCTGTTCTTTGTGAACAGAACCTGTTCTTTGTGAACAAGCTAAGCACTTTATGGAATGTGTTTCCAAGTCCTCATGTATTGTATTTGACTACAAGATCAGTTTACACAGTCGAAGACAAAGTGGAAATCAGAACTGCTCAGCCTGCCCAAGCTGTTCTGTTACATGAAGACAAAAGGTTATTTGAAAAAGGGTGACAGACCTTTTTCTTATATCAAAATAGGCCTTTACAAGGAAGAAAAACACAAAGTTGACATTCCTTATTTGGTTAAAGGCAATGCAACAGTAGACAAAGTGAAAAGACAAAAGTTCTGCACATGTGAAGACAAGTCTGCTTTTCAGAAAAGTGCAGAAAAGTTATGTTGTCTTTTCAAACAAGACTTCTCCTTTTTCATCTCGTCCAATGAAGAAGCTTCACTTAGATCCTCTGAGTGAGTATAAAAGGAAGCTTCTAAGGTCAGAAAGAGAAGAGCCATCAAGCTAAGTGCTGAAAACAAGAGTGAACGTGCATTCAAAGTGTGTCTTTCATGCATGCAAGTCTGCTTGAATAAAACAGTACTCAGTGTCTAAGCTGTTCTTATTTCAAGCTGATTCCTCAGAGTCTTGTAAACATAGTGAGTGATTCTTAGTGAGTGTATTCATTGTAATTAGTTTAAGTTAGTCTTAGACTAGTTGAACATACTGTTGTATCTGTCATCTCACCTTGAACCTTTCCGCATTCAAGCTTGTTTGTAATTAACATTTGTTAATAATACATACAAACATTGAGAAAATTGTGTGTAGTTTTTGCAGTGCTGTATTCACCCCCCCCCCCCCTCTACAGCTTAAAGCTATATACTTTGGGAACCTCTCGGACCTACAACAATACATCCGCAATCCCATAATAAACTATCGCATTAACCCTAACCATCAGATACCCCATTCCCAAAATAACTGTTACAAAAGTTCTATACAAAACACAAAACTATTACGGGTCTTCAGTCTATCTCGGATCTACCTCGGCTGCGGCTGAGATCCCTTCTGATTCCCTGAACATGTTAGACTCGAATACATGAGCTATAAAGCCCGTGATCACACGAGGGTTGACACTGCACATAAGCACATAACACGCAATCCCTATCCCTGTCCCGATAGCCCATCACACATCATCTCAGGTATATAAACACATGTATGAGATCGGAATACACAATACCCTGTGGGGACCCCTCCCCGGTGGACACATCGCACACAGCAATGGTCGGTAATACCCTGTAGCACGGAAGCTACCCGGCTACAGGCCCTGCCGTATATATACGCCCCAAGGACTGTAAGGGACAGTCAGCCCGCGCGATTCCCCTTCGCGACTTATCGTCCGTACGGAACTCATCACGGACCCCTGGACCGATCTCACATCTCATACATAACACATATAAGGAATAGGATATACCTGAGGTTCACGTCCCTGTCTCATATATATAAACACGCACAATATAGCTATTCAACTATAACGTAAAAGGTGGCGCGCGTTTAGAAAACGTCTCGAGTACTCACCTGACTGGTTCCCCGAAGTCTGGCCTCCCTGATCAAACCCGGATCGAGATCCGCTAGTCCCTGTAATACACGGAATCATAACCGATCAATTACAATTCCGCCGATGCACATACACTAATCTCATGTTGGCACGAAACCGACTCGGACCCGATAACTCCACGGAATCGAAACCCGACCGATACCCGGACTCGACCCAAAACCCGACTCAAAGCAATCCCAAACAAGACCCCGACCCAAACAAAACACAACCCGAGCAATCCCGAAGAAAACCCGACACTAATACGACCCAACCCTTTTTATGAGATTAAATTCGGACTTTCACTGCAGGCAGTTAGTCGCGCCGCGGACCCTCTGGTGGTCGCGCCGCGACACCGCGAAACCCCTGCATCCTGACCTGCGATTTTCATGGCTGCCAGGAGTGCACAACTCCTCTCAACTCAGTTTCAGACCCCATATGAACACATATAATCAGCATACACTAGCCCCTTAACCATTTCCAACCACTTAACCCAATTTAGCAACATATAACTCAAATTGAAGCCATGAATTTGAAGTATCCTAACCTTGAAACTTCAACAACACAAAGGAAGAAGAAGGAGATAGGATTATCAGATTTCCAGCAACCAATTCACTTGAAGAAATTGCAACTTGCTGCTGGAGATGCTCCAAACACACACACACAACACACACTTAGGGTTGAAGAATGGATAAGGAAGAGAAGGAAGACACACACATATATACGTCTTTATCTCAATCGGCCCCGAACCCAATAACCCGAACCCGATATCACATTTTCACTATTTATGCCCATTTAGCCCATTTAACCCATTTAATCTCACGATCCCAAAAATATAATCCGTTCATTAAAATTATAACCCGATGACATACAAGCCCAATCCCGACACGTATCAATCCACGAAACGGGATATAATTGGACCAACCCAATATTAATATATTATTTATCCACTAAAATAATTCCACGTACCAGGTCGAAATGACGGATGTTACATTATATATATATATATATATATATATATATATATATATATATATATATATATATATATATATATATATATATATAGAGAGAGAGAGAGAGAGAGAGAGAGATAGACACACACACACAGATTCAGTAGGCATAATCAATATTGATAAAAAAACTGCATCAGCAGTGTATGTGTGAAGAAAATTATACCGTTTCAAGATGAACTTCACGTATGCTAATCAATCAGATGAAGAGTCGAAGACGTTTTCAACTCCTGCAGAAAAAAAATTGTCAGTATCTTCTTTAATATCCTTCCAATATTTTGAAAATGATGTACATATATACTATAATACACATAGCATATATATGTTTGATACTTATGCTGCTGTTGTTTCTTCCTTTATTTCTGTATCAATTTAATTAACACACACAAAGGTTATGAGACACACACAACACTCCGAGACTATTTAGTCTCGGAGCCTGACATTTACATGCAAATTACACATATTCAAACACATAATCGCACACTACACACACACAACTCATATCTTTCTGTTTTTAACTTTTACAGCAGCAACATAAGGTAGGATAAATGGCAACTGATACATAAAATTGATCAATAAACATCCTTAGTAATTAAGTTGCCAAGGTCGAAGGCCATTTGACCTTCTTGCCCATTTTTACAGACAGAACTTAAGCTAAACACACCTGGATAGCACACTAATACTGCACTTATTTTCTTTTTTGATCTTATTTTCCAGCAATAGAAATGCAAAGGTCAATGACAATTAATACTTGCATTTGAATCAACAAGCCACATAGAAATCAATTAATGGTTAGGCCGAAGGCCAATTGGGCTTATTGGTCAGCCATTCTCGACAAAAACGAAAACTAACATACACATATGTAATTCATGCACAACACAAAGACTTAAACATTTTGTCTTTTATCTAATTCAAGCAGCAAAATCATATAAATAAGGGATAATTGCGTAAAAAACCCTAAAGTTGGACCATTTTTGTGATTAAAACCCCTAACCATTTTCTGTTGCACAAAAAACCTCTAACCGGTAAAATCTTTTGAAATTAGGACATTATCGGTTATAATACGTTAATATGCTTACATGGCACACACGTGGCGTCCACATGGCAAACCTGACTTACGTGGCGCCTACGTGGCAGTACATGTATAATTCTTAAACTCAATTTTTGCATAAAAAACCTCGAAGTTGGTGACTTTTTCGATTAAAACCCTTAACTATTTTTTTTCATCTCTAACCAACAATAATATTTACCTTTTCTCTTCTGCTCTACCTCCGGCAACTCCGATTACTCCATCCCATCTTTATGTTCAATGTTGTTTATTTTATGTATGTATGTTCGATTAACTTTTGTCGTTTAATTTTGAATTTTAACTTCAATTGTGCCGATGGAATCAATTTCATTCTGTGTTCACGAGTTGCATTTTTAGCTTCAGCTTTATGTTCAATTTCGTTTATTTATGTTCCATTTTTAGCTTCTGAATTTCGTTTATTTATGTTCCATCAGTGAAGACTCAATTTTAATTATCTTTGTAGGTTGGAGGTTTTTTATCAAATGAAAAATGATTTGGGGTTTTAATTCAAAAAACTAAACAAGTTGGGGGTTTTTTACGCAAAAATCTATTTAAAAATTGTACACATCATGAAGTTGCAACCGGCTAAACCGGTTGCAAGTCAGATTTTTTGAAAAAAACCCAAATTTACAAAGTTTTAACCGGTTGGAGGTTTTTTGTGCAATGAAAAATGGTTGGGGGTTTTAATCGCAAAAATGATCCGACTTAGAGGTTTTTTGCGCAATTTTCCCTATAAATAAAGGGCGATTTAGACACATAAATGGTCAACAAACACCCCAAGATAATTATGAATTTCATATTGGCCACAAGCAATGATTTAAAATGATGGAAAATACTTGAGAAAAACATTTAACAAAATAGCAAGGTCAACAACTTGGCAAACCTTTAAAGAAAATTAAATCGAAACTAAAAACATGATATACGTGTAGTTGAGTAATACAAATTACATAATTTTGTTCATGTAATAAATGTCTTTCTTGTATTTGAATTGCATTGTTTTTTTTTTTTTATAATTTAAATTAGTTTGATGTATATTTTTAATTTTAAACATAGAAAGGAGATATCGTAACGATATGTTGACTTTTACCAAACAAAATATAACAATTTCCATAAAATATAATGTAAGGATTAAAATGATTAAAAATAATAATATTAAGAGACCAAAGTTATATAACATGAAAATATAATGATTTTTTTCAATATTAACCTTGATATTTACGATAGATGAAACTAAGTTTAGATATAGCAAGTACAATATGAAATATATTTGATGTTGTATTAAAACTATTACTGGAATGTAAATAAGATAAACTGACAACCGAAATATATGTGTGATTATAATGCATTTTTATTAGAATATATAAAAAATAAAGCAAACTTAACGATATCTTTAGATTTTCCAACATAAATTATTAAAAAAAGTTAAAATAGAAAACTTACAATCTCTTATACTAATAAAACTGACAATAATGGAGATTATAAAATTTTAAACAAACAAACACCAAATATAATTGCGTGTAGTAATTTTCATGATAAAGTTAATTATTGTTTTCTTAACAAACAATGTATAAGAGAATATATGTATAGTCTTTCAAAATTAAATATTTTTTTGTGTAATTGTATAATTAAAAAAGTATTAATTTTGAAATAAATCACCCGAGCATCGCACGGGTATTCAACTAGTTATAATTGACATGTACGATCTCCTTTCGTATCATTCCGGTTGACCACAAATTTTAAATTATTAAGCAAACTAAAGAGAATATTAGATTATATTATCTATTTTAAATTATAAATATTTATTTGTTAGCTTGTTTGTAAGGTCTACCACTGACAGATCTATCTAGACGCGGACCCGTTAACGAGTGCGGAATCCTCGTTGACGGTCAGACGGACAACTCTCAAGCAACGGAAACACGGAGACTATTAGACGCTGAACGAACGACACACGAACGATCCTACGTACTAATTCTCTCCGAAACGGGACTCACCTAGCTGATAAACTCGAGATCGCCTATTGCTTATACCACTTGTAAGGTCTACCACTGACAGATCTATCTAGACGCGGACCCGTTAACGAGTGCGGAATCCTCGTTGACGGTCAGACGGACAACTCTCAACCAACGGAAACACGGAGACTATTAGACGCTGAACGAACGACACACGAACGATCCTACGTACTAATTCTCTCCGAAACGGGACTCACCTAGCTGATAAACTCGAGATCGCCTATTGCTTAATTCCTCACGAATTCTGCCAAAGGTCCGCTAATGATTCGAGTCTATCCCTAATTATAGGCCCTGATTCGAGTCTGTTGTGGGCCGACCTCGAATCTGGCCTAAGGCCTCATTCAAATCTGTCCATCTGACAGATTCGAATCTAACCTATTCGAATCTAAGGATACATTCGAATCTATCACAGATTCGAATGTCTTCCTTTACATATTCGAATCTAACCTATACACTTAAACACTTACGTGATGAAACTTATGTTTTAACTTATGCTTGACATACTCTTTGACTTTTATGTTTGAACTTCTTGTAATATGTACATCAAGTTCAAACACACAATCAATAACAGACAAACACATATTAAACATATATATCAATAACACTTGTTAATATTCAGAATATTACTTAAATCATAACGCAGATCGTTTAGACTGCTATCGTCACACAGGGTGTACCAACATATAATTTGATTTAGACACATGTCATTACCTAGACATATTTTGTTTGAAAATTAAGTCTGTCAATTACTTTCTTATATGAAATCGTATAATTTAATAAGGGTTAAGTATCATTATGACCATACAATTTTTAAGATTTTTCTCATTTAACCACTAAACTATTTTTTGTCCCGCTTTGGTCACTAAACTTTAGATTACTGTTTTACTTTGAGAAAAATAAAAAAAACTAATGGTTAAATCTGTGCAAGATATGACATGTTAGTGGTAAAATCGAACAATTTTCAGTGGTTAAATAAGTAAAAAAACTGTTTAATAACTAAATGAGTATACAAAAAATAGTTTTGTGGCTAAACGAGAACAAAAATATAGTTTACTGGATAAATAAATAAATTCTAAAAGTTTTATGGTCTCGTTAAATAATGCAACTAATCATTACCAATTTTGTTTAATTTAATCATCATAAATATGCATCATTGTCATGTTGTTTGATTTAATTAGTGTAAACATCAGTTATAAGATAATTTAGTGAGATATTTATAAGGGATAGTTACTAAAATAGCCAAATCTCACACCTTTATTCACTTTTTAGCCATTTTATATACATTTTACCAAAATAGCCACAATTTACGTAACCACATTTACGTGATAGCCACAATTTACGTGATTTGTATTTTTTTTATTTTTTAATGCATTACGTTACAAAAGGTGTTTGGTCACGTAAATTGTTGTACTTGGTCACGTAAATTGTTGTACTTGGTCACGTAAAGTGTGACAAGACATCCCACCAAACATTCATGGGGAATGAGCAAAAATGGTCACGTAAAGTACAACAATTTACGTGACCAAACACCTTTTGTAACGTAATGCATTAAAAAATGAAAAAAGTACAAATCACGTAAATTGTGGCTATCACGTAAATGTGGTAACGTAAAGTGTGGCTATTTTGGTAAAATGTATATAAAATGGCTAAAAAGTGAATTAAGGTGTAAGATTTGGCTATTTTAGTAATTATTCCTATTTATAATATCAAAAAAGAAAAAAAAATTGATATAACCTCATGATAATTTACATCATTCATCGGTGATTTATTTGTTAATTGATATAACGGTTAACCATGTACCAAGTGGTACCTTTAGAGATAAACACATAGCAAAACTTAACTTGTATTTTTCTCGGATTATTCTGTTTAAAACTTTATAAATTATTTGTCGTTCTTTATGATAATATAACGTATATTTGTATATTTTTAAAAAACATTGTAAATTTTTTGAAGTTATTTTTAGTGTGGATCCATGATCTCTGACAAGCTAAGATTAATCACATGATATATATGTATATGTATATATATATATATATATATATATATATATATATATATATATATATATATATATATATATATATATATATATATATATATATGTGTGTGTGTGTGTATGTGTGTGTGTGTTTGTGTGTGTGTGTGTAGAATCAGTTTCATCAGCGTACCCATGAGATATTAACGTACCTATCGTACGTAAATGATCATTCATATTTTTTTTTTTGCATAAAATGTATAAGACAAATTATAAGAGTTTTTATCAAAATAAGCAACATAAAAATTCAAAAAATAAATCTGGTGTGAATGATAAAAGATAATCATGTGAATGGTGTGGATGACCATACACATAAATGTGCATAAACATTTACATAATTTTCAAAGACACGGAAAGTGTGAATGTATGTGATATTCTATCATGTGTATAACAGTAATTTAAACATGAATATGAATTTTTTTTTTAAAAATAACATAATTAAAGATTTCAATATATCGGAAGACATAATAATATTGAGACGATAAAACATGTGAAAATAAATAAAACAAAAAAAAAAAAAAAACTCTTTGATAATTAATCCATCTTGGATTCTTGGTATTCCCGTCTTGAAACAAAAATTTTACAACTGATCTTTCACACATCGATATCATCTATAATGAAAAGAGTAGTTTAGGAGTAGGATAGTTTGCCGTTCAAAAAAAAAATCTATAATGAAAATGAAAGATCTAAATTACATGACAACATAACGTTAAGAGAAATAAACCAACATGATAAAAACAGTTAATATAATCTTTACCTATTATTCATTTGGGTCGTATATCTTTGAATCTTAACCATAACCTTTCCATATTCATCGATTTTCTAGCTAGTTTCGTACCGATTCTTACTTTTATGTCACAATTATAAAAAATGACATGACTTTTATACCCACGTCATAGTACATATCAATAAACTTTGCGTTTAGTTACTGAAAATTTTCATCTCATTTTTCTGAAAAAATTAAGAACTTATTTACTTAATAACAATTCCTTAAATTTTCATTTCATTTTTCCGAATACCATTTTTTCATACTCTCTTTCTTATTCTTCTATAACCTATCCTATTTTACATTATAATACTCTATTTCTCTCTTTTACTAGTCTATCACCTATCCTATTTTTCTTATTTTATAATCAGCCATCTTATTTTTAAAAAATATCTAAACAAGTTTTCAATTTTTATAGAAATCTTTGTTTTATTTCTTCTAAAAACTATAACTTGAAAATTGAAATTTAAAAATGAATAGTTTTCGTTAACACGACAACCTAAGGGTTTTAATAAAGTTGATAAAACCATCAACTTTATCACAAAAATAAAAGTCATTCGTTTTAAACAATTCCATGATAAATTAATAATAATAAAAAAATAAATAATAATAATAATAATTAATGATGATAATTACTCCATTAAATATTAATTTAGGTGATACAAATAATGATTATTTAGTATGTCTTTCTAGTTATCATTTAAATAATAATGACATAGTATAATATAATAAAATTGAACATGTTAAATACTCCATTAATCAATAATTAAGATTTCAATAATACTTAATTAGTATGTCCTTTTAATTTAAAAGACCCTTAGAAATTTTTTTTAAAAAATTTGGTTATCAAGAATCTCTTATAGATATGGTTCTCCATTATAAGGATGTGTAGAACTCTAGACCGGACTAAAAAAATTGAACCAGTACAGGCATCATCCGGTCAAGCTACTGATTCTAGTTTTTAGTGATTTTCGATTCTCGACAGTTTTTAATTTTTTAGTCGGAAAAAACTGGAAACAAAACAGAACCGAAACCGATATCGTCCAGTCATATTCTCGGTTTGGAATGGCACAAACATTATAATTTGTAATTAATGTTTATAGAGTATGATAATTTAATCATCAATTTTTTGAAATATAGTATTTTGGAAGTAAATAAAAAGAGAATAGTATATTTTTTATTTAGTACTAACTTTGATACTTGAAAACTAAATGTAAATGAAAAGATTATGCAATATATATTTTTAAAGTTTGCTGATTTTGATGCAGTTATATATGTTAATTTGTAATCTGTTTAATATATCTAAAAGGTCTGATGACTTGTATAAGGAATCTTTTTAGATGATTATCGAAATTTATTTTATACGTTAAAATATATATACAATATTTTTTTTAGGGATATTTGTGCAAACAAAAAAAACCTTTAAGTTGGATAATTTTTGTGATTAAAACCCCAATCATTTTTCATTGCACAGAAAAACTTCAACTGACTAAAACTTATCAAAATGAGATATTTAAAAAAAATAATTTGCTAATCAATGAAACGACTGCAATCTGCTGATGAACCTTTTTTCCAATGCACTCATTTGTCTATGTTTAATGATTCAAATTCACATTTTTTTTGTTGATTTCGTTGTTCAAATCTGTGTTTTTTTGTTGAAGTTTACTTTTTTTGGTGAAACTCCGGTAGTCACTGATGACTTGTTGACGGTGGCCTATGACTTTCAATTAGTTACAACCGGTATTATCCCAATTCCGTGAAATTTTGTCGGTTAGAAAATTTTGTGCAATGAAAATGATTGGAAGTGTTGATCACAAAAATAATCAAACTTAGAGGTTTTTTTTTTTTTCTTCACACAAATATCCCTTTTATTTATATGCTTATCTAAATAAACACTACATTTAATCCAAATTTGTATTATAATATTATTTCTCTTTTTGTCATAGCAATAATTTGAATATTTAATCAATAGGCAAATATTTTTGTGAAATTGTGTATCAAATTAATTAAGGCATTATATTATATATATATATATATATATATATATATATATATATATATATATATATATATATATATATATATATATATATATATATATATATATATATATATATATATAGAATATGGTTCGAGAGAGTACCACCATTATGCAGCGCACCAGAAGGTACCACCTTTAAAAGAATTTTTTTTAATATTTTTTTTCATAAACATATTTTAATTAACATTATGAAGATCATATGTAAATTTCACATACATTCACATCTCCTAGCTCCTAAAAAATGATGTGAACACACACTTACATAATTTTGAGTATATGTGAATGTGCATTTATGTGATGCGTGTTTTCATGCACTTAGAGTGTTCGGATTTGCGTGAAATTCACATATGATCTGTATAATGTTAACTAGAACATGTTCATGAAAAAAATTTCAAAAAATTTACTTTTAAGGGTGGTACCTTCTGGTGCGCTGCATTAGAGGTGGTACTCACTTGAACCTAAATCTATATATATATATATATATATATATATATATATATATATATATATATATATATATATATATATATATATATATATATACATTTATCATATCTAATTACCCAATGCCATTCACCCACGTTTCAATTGGCTTCTTTTTTTTTTTTTTTTTGCATTCACCATTTAAGTTGGTTTTTCTTTTTCTTTTTTAATTACAAATTTAAATTTTTCATAACACGCCATTATCTTAGTGTTATCTTTTATTTAACCCTTTTATTTTAGTAAACTTTTGTTTTAACATTTATTATTACAATATTTTTTTTAGTTACTTAAAATTATGATTTTAGTTATACTTATGTTTGCAGTTGTCTTTTGAAACTATTATGTTATGTTTAATTGTATGAAAACAGCTTTATCATTCAAATGCACAATTACAAAATTCTAATGAAATTGTTGTATTAAAAAATTGAAATTATTTAATATATAGATTTTTTAATTAAATATGATCATGTATAACATTGAACATTATTATTATAACGTCGACAAACCTTAGTCGATGTATTAGAGACATTACTTTTAGGGGTGAGCAAAACCCGAACCGGAAACCCAAAAAACTGAAAAAAACCAAAACGAAAAAACTGAAAAACCGAGAAACCGAAAAGATCCTACTCCTATATGACAAGATGCATTTTTCAGTTATATATGTAATTGATATTTATGATGTTAAAATACTAATTAATCGATATTGTTAATAGTTCTGCTTTTAATTATATGTGAAGTAGAGAATGCTAATTAATTGGTATAAACATTATTTTTATATTTCCACATGATAAAATTACTTAATTATTTCAAAGTCTAAGTTGGTAAGTTTAATAAATTAAAGTATCAAACTAACTAAATTAATATTTGATATCCAATTTTATTAAATCAAAGTATCAAACTAACACATAGGTCGATTAACATTCCAAATGTAAGCAGTTATGTTTTAATGATTTATCAAATAATATTTTACTTTAGTAAAGAAAAGCATAAGTTTAGTAAACAAAAACTCAATTTTAGTAAAAAAAAATGTCAAAGATTTTTCGGGTTTAAACCCAAAACGCAAAAACCCACGGGTGTAAACCGAAAAACCGATAATCTAAACCAGAAAAAACCGAAATCGAACGGATTCTCCATTTCAAAAACCGAAATTTTCTGTTTCGGCCAAAAACCAAACTGAACCGCTCAATGCTCACACCTAATTACTGTTATAAATTTATTTGATTTGATCGTAAAACCAACAAATTAAATTAACGATTAAACGTACTCAATGTCAAATTTATGGTTATGAATAATTAATTAATTAATTATGGTTATGATCGGATTTAATAAGACATTGTTTGTAATTTTAGCATTGCAATATCATCAAAACCAATGATAAGAACCAACTAACAGTATCATTTGTCTTGCTTCTTGAATCTATATCAGCTTTCCAATTTTCAATCTACGATCTTGGTTTAGTTGTTTTTCGTAATTTGAATTGTTTGAAAGTTATTTTTATTAATTTGTTTATATATATATTTTTGTAATTAACATTTTAGACCCCGCAGCAACGCGCGGGTGATACATGACTCGTATATATACAATTTACAAATCTTCTCAACCTATGAAAAGCTACTACGTGGCCAACTATTATTGGTTGATGGTTTTTTTTTTAATTTTAAATTTTAATTAGACACCCTTATCTTTATGTTATTTTTTATTTAACCCTTTTACTTTAATAAACTTTTGTTCCTATTTTAACATTTATCATCACAATATTTTTTTTACACACTTAAAATTATGATTTTAATCATACATATGTTTGAAGTTGTAATTTAAAACTATTATGTTATGTTTAATTGTATGAAAAAAAAAAACCAATGAAAACTTATAAATTCGTTCACCATGATTGGTTGGTGTTTTTTTTTACTTTAAACTTTTCATAATGCACTCTTCTCTTTGTATTATCTTTTATTTAACCCCTTTATTTTAATAAATTTTTATTTAGTCATCTTTTAACATTTATTATTACAACATTTTCTTACACACTTAAAATTATGATTTTAATCATACATATGTTTGAAGTTATCTTTTGAAACTATTATATTATGTCTAATGAAATTGCTTATAATTAAAATATAACTAATCAATATTTAGATTTTGTATTAAATATGATTATCTTTAACATTGAACATAACTATTATTGCGTTGGCAGACCCTAATCGATGTGTTAGAGATATTACCATCATAACTTTATTTGATTTGATCGTAAACCAACAAATTAAATTGGTGTTTAAACCTAATCAATGTCACAATTTCAAATTATGGTTATGAATATTTAATTATTTAATTCTGATTCCGATCAGATTTAATAAGACATGGTTTGTAATTTTGATATTGCAAAATCTAGAAACCAATGATATGAACTAACTAACAGTATCATTTGACTTGCTTCTTGGATATATATCACTATATCAGTTTTCCAATTTCAGTCTTTGATCCAGGTTTTGTTGGGTTTCGTCATTTGAATTGTTTGAAATATATTTATTGATTTGTTTTTATATTTATTTTTGTAATTAATATTTTTAGACCCCGCAGCAATACGCGGGTTTTCAATAACTAGTTATTATAAAGGGATGAAGTGAAAAATATTGTTTTAACCTTTTTATATCAGCTTGTTAATAGGTGTTAAATCTTATCGTCTTTTTGTCTGATTTAATTTTTTTTTACAGCAGAACTCACGGACCCATCTAAGTCTACTATTAAATCCACACCTTTTGTCCACGATGGGACTCGAACCCACAACCTTGGGGTCTCCTCAAGGCCCTTTGGTTTGTCTGATTTAATTAATAGAGACATATATTTGATAAGTAAGTAGTTTGTACCGATTAAGATGAATAATTTTTGTTATTTCATAAACATGTATAAAACAATATCATAAAAGTATATGGAAAAATATAGATCTTCTTTTTTTGTAAATCCATAAAATGTCATGCGAATGTATACAAAGAATCAATATGTTTTATAGACTTACAAAATAAGAATTGATACGAATTTACATATATAAACTCATAATGTTAACATATTTATGGAAAATGAAAAATAATAAGCACACACACACGCACACGTGCGCGCGCACGCATGCACACGTGCGCGCGCACGCGTGCACACACGCGCGCGCGCGCACACACACACACATATAGGGTTGGGTTCCAGTAATAACCCTCAATTCCATGAGAACGTGAGAACCACTTTAAACTTTTTGCATTTAATGTATAAAATTATGCATTTGATGCTAAAATTAATACATTTGATAAATTTATGCATTTGATATAAACATTTACGCATCTCATGATAAATTTGAACACTTTATGTACAAATTTATGCATTTGACAAATTTTGTGAATCTAATGTTCAAATTTGTGCATTTAGTGTAAAATTTGATGAATTTAAATTTTAAAGGACACTTTAATGTTAGATTATGATATTTATTAATATTGAAAACCAATAATGGTTTTAAGTTATAAATTTAATTTTAAATTTGTGCATTTGATGTATAAATTTGTGAATTTTGGAGGATTCTCACGTTTTCAGGGAATTGAGTGATTCTTATGTGATCTCAACCCTATGTGTGTGTGTGTGTGTGTGTGTGTGTGTATATATATATCGTAAGGGTTCAAAGGAAAACATGTGTGTATCGAAAAATCTTAGAGAATTATAATGCATAACATGAGAGGGATTGTATAGTTTATACTACACTGAAGAGATTATGCATCACAAATTCACACAGGTAGGATTGTGCATCAAGATCCTCACATGATACATTATGTTTTCGCTTGTGATGCATTGTGGTTCTTCAAGATATTTTCTAATGCATACTGATTCTCTATTGAACCTCATTGTATATATTTTTGTGTGTGTGTGTGTGTGTGTGAACCACTCCTAAATGGATAAATTTATATATCAAATGAACAAATTTAAAAATTGAATTTAAAAAATAAAAATATTTTTTAGTCTTAAATATTAACAAATATCATGATCTTATATTAAATTTATATTTACATTAAAAATTGAATTTATACATACGCTATATATATATATATGTATATATATATGTGTATATATATATATATATATATATATATATATATATATATATATATATATATATATATATATATATATAGAGAGAGAGAGAGAGAGAGAGAGAGAGAGAGAGAGAGAGAGAGAGAGAGAGAGAGAGGTGTTTAATGGAATACCAATGTGCATTAGGAAATCATAGGAACCAACATGGTGCATAAACAATCCGAAATGCATCAAGAAGATTATTCAATGGCATTATAGGTATATTCCTTTTACATTAATTTAGTAGAATTTTAAAATCGAATTTAATACTAGAAAGTCCTCTAATTACTCTACTTGCCGATTTTGATAGATTTATTAATCAAACAAAAATGATATTTTAGTAGAGATGATTCTATTTTAACATTTTACATGTTTACCATTTTGCCCCTATGCACACCGATGCATCGATCAGATGATGCATCCGAAAAGTGATATTAATTACATCACTGTCACATTTGTTCTTTTTAATGTATGCATTAGATCCAATGACTACCATTGGTAGATATTAGTTTCCTATGGTTTCCTTATCCACATTGGTTTTTCATTGAACTCACCCCTATATATATAGATATGTATGTGTGTATCGTACACATACCCACACATTGGACTGTTTGAGAAATTTGAATTTTTTTTAAATGTCAGAATTCAAAATAAAGTTCTCAAAAATAGAATACGCTTTTTTTTGTAAAGTAGAAATGTTTGAAAAAGTATTATGGTACATTTAAAAGATTATATTAAAGTATATATAGGTGTTAGGATTTACAAAGTTTAACAATTTCGGTTATGAACCTTTCATTATGAACCTTTTATTATGAAGGTTTTTAAACCTTAATTGTTAAAAATTTTATTAATTTTAAGAACAAAAATGTTTTTCGTTATTTTTTAAAATGGATATTTTACCTAATCATTATATTGTTATAAAGTATGTTTTGTAAAAAAAAAAGATTTAAAAAATTTTACTTTAATGATATGAAAATGAAATATGTAGGTTTTAAAAAAAAATCACATTTTTTTAAAGATTTCTCACATGATTAAATCTAATAGTATAGACACACATGATTAAATTTTGTATATACACATATTGTAAAAAGAAACATATATTGAAGGAAATATTCCGATTTAGTTTTTACCATAAATTATGTACTTTATCTTTTTAAATTAAATTAACGAATTTTACTTTAAATATTTGTTTACATGATATTTATAATGTTCCATCATTACACTTTTATAAATTTAATTTGTCATTGTATATTAATATGTAACGCTCATCTATTCCGTTTGTAATGATTGTATTCTTATCTATCGTATCACATACGAATAAAAATATTGTTTTTATATATATAGATAACAAGAATATGCATATCGTCTTAATATTAGTTATTATTATAAGTAATTAAAAAATGAATTAAAAAAACCAAATTAATTACAATTTTAATCATTATATATAACCGAATTGTTTTGTTTTTACATCACAAAAACACACATCTTTCACTACTCCATGCCTTATCTAAGTTTTAAAACCATTAGCACAACTGTAAAGCAAATTTTAAAGAGAGAGAGAGAGGTGTAAATTGTAATGGTATTTTGTGCTCTACGTAACCTAAATGAAAACATCCATATCCAATTCAAGTATCCAACCATGACCCATTACCCATGACCCTTGATTAGATCCGATCCAATCCTACCACAACTTCATTTATAAATAACCTTAATGAATTCAATCTTTCTTCACACCTATCTTCTTTCTCTAACATATATATATTGATTGAAGCTATATATATGGCTGAAGAAGTAACCAAACAAGAGAGTTTCTTTTGGGATACTTATCCGTGGGCTATGTCCGGCAATGAAGAAAAACCTGTTGTGCCAAAAACTGAGGACGAAACGACGGTGAATGACAATGGAAAAAGCGAGATTGCGCCAAGTGAGCATGAGTTGCATGTATGGACAGAAAGAGAGAGGAGAAAGAAGATGAGGGACATGTTTCATCAACTTCATGCTTTACTGCCTCAACTTCCTCCTAAGGTAAATATACCATTTTCAATTCTATGTATTTAGTTTGGACTTTTATATATCAAATGAATGTGTGTGTATATAAATAATTATGCATGTATATATTTGATTCTTGCAGGCAGACAAATCTACAATTGTTGAAGAGGCTGCAACCTACATCAAAACCTTGGAACAAACCTTAGAAAACCTTCAAACAAAGAAGCTAGAGAGGCTAGCGCTCCATGGACTATCAACCAACAATGGTTTATTAGTTCAAACTGAAAGACTGTCCTCGAGCTCTAGCACTAGGGAATCCTTTTTAGCAGACCAGGTTTCCTCAACAAACCACTTTGGAATGCTCTCCTCTCATCCTAACTCAATCTCATTTCCCTTCTCGATACCAACGGTTTTCCAAACATGGACCTCTTCTAATGTCACTTTGAACGTGTGTGGTTTCGATGCACATTTTAGCATTTGCTCCATGCCTAAGCCAGCTGGCCTGTTTACGGCAATTTGCTTTGTGTTGGAGAAACACAAACTGGACATCATTTCTGCTCAGATCTATTCGGATCCGTACAAAACATTGTTTTTGATTCATGTCCAGGCAACTATTGTTCAATTCTTGTTTTTTGCATAAAGTTTTAATTTTTTTCCTTAAAAACTGATTTGTGAATCTTTTTTCCTATTGTATTGCATAGGCAAAAGCTGGTGATCAGTTTGTAGAGACATTTGGTTATGATGAGGTATACAAGAAGGCTGCAACAGAGATAACGCTTTGGACTAATTCTATGTCGTCGTAATTGTCTCAAGGCACCAAAACCGAAAGGTTGATTACATTCGGTGGCCGGCTAGCATTCTCCTTTGCTTTGTTAGGGATCAAAGCTTGAAAATAGACTTTGTTTTCATCTAGATCAAATTGAAGTTTATGTTATTTGCTATATATAGATAGATGCTTCAGTTAATTTCCTTTTTAATTATCACAATATATCTTCAGAAGTTTTTGCTTTGCCTCTAATTTCCATCACATTCCTTTATTATCAATAAATGCAAGTTCATTGATATGATCTTGCTAGCTAGCATTAACAATCTAGCTAATACATTTTTTAAACGGATGGATCGAACACGTACGTACGGATTGATAACCAAAACAAAAGCGATTATATTGAATGGTTCATCTTTTACATTGAAATTGTTATATACAAGGATGTTAACGTCCGCATTTTACGGATTATAAATAAATTAAACTTTTCACTAAACTAATTTTTTTAATTTCATTTTGGACATTTTGATATTAAATTTGATGATTATAAACAAACACTGTTTTACATATAATTATGTTTTTATAAAAGTATATTCTTCAATGACAAATATATTTTCTTCCGTACTTATATAAAGATAAAACTTTATTTTAAACGATATACGTCTCAAATCAAATTATTGAAAGTGTTTTTAAACTTTTGATTTAAGATAACTTTTCAGTTTTCTGAAAATTTTGATTGTTGTATTGATCTCTCATTGTTTCATATTTTAAACTTTTATTATTATTTTATTTAACATATAATATATTTTTCACTCGGTCACAAACCGTAACGTTAATATTCTCATATTTAGAAAAACTATAAAAAAATAAAATAAATTAAGTTAACTCGTACGCAAACATTTTAATTAAATATAGGCCAATTTTACGGGTACATCATGTTGCTCCAAATGTGACAGGGAGATAAAGTTTAATCTAGTGTTCTTGCGTCGTTAAGAAGAGAAGATATATATATGATAAAAACTAGTGTTGTTGCCCGCACGTTGCTGCGGATATCCGTAAAAAATATGTAGTTTTTATCGCCTAAGGTAAAATATGATGTTAAGAATTAGAAAATAGTTTAATGATGACAACAACGTAATTGCATTTGTGTATTTAAGCATTAGTGGGTTACATGTTATTTTTTACGAATTTGGTATGATTCAATTGATGATGTCTAAAGTATATTGTTTTTTGAGAGTTTTATATATATACAAAACAATATGTTTTCATGTTTTTTATGGTTTCGTCCTCGATGTTATTTTTTTCCCAATAAAGTCCTAATGTTATTGTTTTCTTTATGGTTTTCGGAAAAAAATTGTTTTTTTTTCATTACCAATCCTGTATTTTTCACAAAAAAACCGACATCCGACGAGAAGCCTAAATTTTCAAAAAAAGGAATAATTCCAAAAATCACAAACAAATAAATAATATACGGATTTTATTGGTAAAAAGTAAAACGAAGAGACTATACCGCAAAAATATGAAAAACATGATGGTTTTTTTTTTCCATATTAAACCCTTTTTTCAAAAAAATTATGAATAACAAAGGTTGCTCTTTTATATAAATCTTGTGAGACAAAAGACCAAAAAAAAAAAAAACATAATGAATCAATGTTATTTAATTCTTCAAGTTGAGATGAAAACATGAATTTTCAATATTTAAAGATTTAATCAAATATTGAAGAAGTTGATGTACAAACTGAATACTTTTATTTACAAATATAAAAATAAAAAAAATGATGAACTCAGTATTTATTAAGCTTTAAAAAGGTTCATTATTTCATCCGTTAAAAAAAATTAAAAAGTGAAATAATTCGTTCTTTTTTCTTATCGGAAAAATTTATAGATGAATTAATTGTTTTCCCGTTCGGTTAAATTAAAAATCAGAGTTCTTCATTTTTTCCGAGCGAAAACATTTAAAGTTAAATCAGTTGGCGTTATTTTCAATCATTTAAATTTAATATGGTCAGTCATTTTTTCCGAGCAAAAATATTTAAAACCAATATGGTTAGTCATTTTTCGTTTGGTTAAATTGCAAATCAAAGTTATTAAATGTGTTTTCCGGTCAAAAACATTAATAATTAGATAAAGCGGTTGTTTCATCCGTTTGGTTAAATTGGAACCGAAATGGTTCGTTGTTTTTTTTGAGAGAAAACATTTAAAATTAAAACAACGAACATTTCAATTTTTCCAGCGAAATGGTTAACAAATTGAAAAAAAAACCCAATCAATATTAAGTATTTTGGGAGGATAAAACGAATAACCATTTTGATTTTCGATTTAACCAAACGTAAAAAACAATCAAACAATCTAATTTTTAATGTTTTAGTAGAAAAACGATGTACCATTTCGATTTCCAATTTAACGAAATGGAAAAACGATGAATCAATTTAATTCGAAATGTTATCATTCAAAAAAAGGGTATATGTATATAAGTGTAGAAGGTTTTTATTGTATTTATTTTCTGTTTCTAATTGATTAAAATATTAATATTTTTATTATATTTTTATACTTATATGTTTTATTAAAATAAGAAGTTAATAATAAATTTTAATTAGAATGGTCAAAAATATAAACACTTTTTAATTGAAGTTAATAGATAAGGAACAATTCTCAATGTAAATCTTGATAATTATTACTCATTTTAAAAAATCAAAAGTTTAGGGACATATTCAAAAGTTAATATAAACTATAAGGGATGCTTTTGTAAATATTGAAAATTGGTGGCGGCGTCACCAAAACGGTGCGTTTAAGTTTGACAAATGTTATTTATAGTAATAGTAATTAAGGAGTATACGTGTATGTGTGTGTATATATATATATCTATAAAAACTAATAAAAGAGTAACTATATTCATTTCTGGTGAAGCCACGTGTCATCACCATGAATCGACACGTGACATTTTATAGATTTTAAAAATACTAAAGAAATTTAAATTAAATCCACTTTTAAATTCAAATCAAATCAAATCAAACAATATCTAATACTCTACTAATCTATACTTCTATACTATATATAATAGAAAACCACTTAGAGTTTCTGGACCATTGGATGGAAAAAAATCAATGGTCCAGATCAATGATAACTCATAATTATTTATGAAATGTCTCTTATACCCTTAATAAAATCAATAATTATACCTATGCCATTTTTTTAATTCATTTTCCAAATTTACTACCTTAACTTAATTACATTAAATTTTGATTATAATTTTTTCATTAATGAATTAATATTAAATTAATATTACCTAAAATAAATATGTGTCATTATTATCCTTAATGATCATAGTTATTTTCAAATGTAAAAATTTGGATTTAAATGTAGAAGTGTAGTAATTAAAGTTAAAATTATTTGTTAAATTTTGCTAACAAGATTTAAAATTTAATTGATAAAACTTCAATTGTGAATATGATAAATTTTAATTGTTGATTTTCAGATATTCTATTTTTATATTTTATAATTTTCAATATATATATACATTCACATAATTGAAGTTTTTTATTTCTAACATTGATATTTCATATTTGAAGTTAATAAAAATTAAAATAAACATTTTTTTACAAATACATATTATCTGTTTTTAATAATACAATATAATAATATTTTTTTATTTAATATCAAAAAACTAAGTATTATTTTATCTTTAATTTAACTAGCTTTTTTTAATTTTAATTATATATAATATTTATAATAATTTATTAAAAATATAAAAAATATGTTTTTTCTAAATCAACCCATGTAATACATGGGTTGATTACCCAATATATTATAATAAAACAAAACAACTCATGTCATATGTCACTTCTACAATACAAGAAAATTTTATTTTTCCACTTCTTTTTCCAAATTTAACACCTTAACTTAATTGCATTAAATTTTGACTTTATTTTTTCATTAATTAGTTAGTAATAAATTAGATTTTGTAACATTTAAAATTAATGTTTACCTAAACTAAATATCTATCATTATTATCCATAATAATCATAATTAGATCCAAATGTAAACATTTGAATTAGTTGTGAAAATTATTATTATTATGTATAATAAATGAAAACATCAAATGTCACGTGTCACCTCTACATTCACCAAAAAGATAATTACAACTTATAAAAAATAAAAGATAAATACAATTTAATATTTTTAAAAATGATAAATATACTTTATTTTTTAATATGTAAATAATAAAAATTAAACACAATTATTATTTTTGTATGTTTTATTTTTACTCATATACATTTTATATAAATGAATTTAATTAAAATATCCACGTAATACGTGGGGTTATAAACTAGTTTATTAATTATAAGATAATATAATAAAAGTTTAAAAAATATAAGAAAATAATTACTCTTCATATATATTTAGCAATATATAAAATTAATAGGTCATAATAAATAATAATATCATCTTATATACTTTTGTTTAAAAAATAATATTTATATCTTCATCTTTTAATTTATTATATTTTATACATATTAAAAATATCCGCGTAATACGCGGGTAATAAACTAGTTATACTATTAAAAGAGTAACTATACTCATTTCTGGTGAAGCCACGTGTCGTCACCATGAATCGACACATGACATTTATAGAATTTGAAAATAATAAAGAAATTTAAATCAAATCTATCTAAATATAATATAATCCACTTTTAAATTCAAATCAAATCAAATCAAACAAAATCTAATACTCTACTAACTTATTAATTAAATCTATCCAAATCTAATATGATCCACTTTTAAATTCAAATCAAATCAAATCAAACAAAAAAAAATAATAATCTACTAACTTATTAATTATAAGATAATATAATAAAAGTTTAAAAAATATATAAGAAAATAATTACTCTTCATATATATTTAGAAATATACAAAATTAACAGGTCATATCAAATAATAATATCATCTTATATACTTTTGTTTAAAATAATAATACTTATATCTGTATCTTTTTATTTATTATATTTTATATATCTTAAAAATATCCGCGTAATACGCGAGTAATAAACTAGTATATATAAAACAAGTAACAACACCCTAAATATATGATAAATTAAGGGTTTATAACGAAAAAACCAACATGTTTTCACGGTCTTTGCATTTTCGTCCCTCAATATTAATTTTTTTAGTTTTGTGAAATTTGACTATTAGACCCCGATTTTAGTTATTAAACTGGGGATTTAGAGACTGAAAAACCGGGTTCTAATATTCATTTTTCACTAAACCAAAAAGAAAATTTTTATTTGAGGACTTTTATGAAGAAAAAAAAAAACATGAAGAGAGGGCCGAAAACGCAAAAAAAAAAAAAAAAAGGTGAAAACTTGTTGGTTTATTTCATAACTAGCTTACTTACCCATGTATTACATGGATCTTTTTAATAAGTATTTATGCTTTTAAAAAGTTTAATACAAAATTAAAATATAAACTTACTTATAAATATGTTTTCTTTACTAAAATTAATTTTAAAATTAATATTGAATTATTTATAGTTATTAAAGTGTTTTCTTCATTGCATTTTACGAATTAAATAGGAAAGTATTTTGAATAGATTCTTCTTTTTAATAATAATAGATAAATTAATAAAATAAAAAGGGCGGAAAAACAAAATTTTGATGTGATTAGAAAGCGACATGTATCGTGAGTTGTTTTCTTTTATTAATATATATAGAATAAATATAGATAAACCCTAAACTAAATATTAAGTACACAATTAAAATCATTGGAAGGTAATTGTACTTTGATTGGCTGGTTGGTATAATTCATTACTTTATGAATTAGTATTATATATTTAAAAGAAAAACGATAAGACATTTAATTAAAAATATATTATTTAGTTAAACGATTTATAAAGTAAAAGATTCATAAATGTTAAAAAAAAATTAAAATATATGCAAGCCGCTAACCATAAATTTACACGACATACTGACGATACACACGTATTTTAATTAGCCATCTTTTGTACCATTCTAACTAGTTGAATACCCTCGGGTGATTTATTTCAAAATTAATATTTTTAATTAAACAATTACTATAATAATATATTTAATTATGAAAGACTGTACATACTCTTATACATTGTTTATTAAGAAAAAAAATTCTTAATTTATGATGAAAATTACTACACGTACATTTGAGATTTGTTTGATTAAAATTTTATAATCTCCATTATTGTCGGTTTTTATTGGTATAAAAGATTATAAGTTTTCTATTCTATATATTTTTTGATAATTTATGTTAGAAAAATCTAAAGATATTGTTAAGATTGCTTTATTTTCTATATATTATGATAAATATGCATTATAATCAGACATATATTTTGGTTGTCAGTTTATTTTATTTACATTCCAGTAATAGTTTTAGCACAACATCAAATATATTTAATATTGTACTTGCTATTTAGTTTTATTTATCGTAAATATTAGGGTTAATATTAAAAAAATCATTATGTTTCATGTTATATAATTTTGGTCTCTTAATATTTTTTTTTTCATTTAAATCCCCACATTATTTTTTATTGAAATTTTTATATTTTATTTAGTAAAAGTCAACATATCATTATGATATCTCATTTACATGTTTAAAATTAAGAATATATATTAAACTAATTTAAACATAAAAAAACATGCAATTCAATATAAGAAAGACACTTAGTACATGAACAAAATTATGTAACTTGTATTACTCAATTACCCGTATATCATGTTTTAAGTTTCAATTTAATTTCTTTAATTTGGCTATGTGTTTAGATTTTCTACAATTCCCATTATTGTGTTATATATTTGTTATAAAATTATAACTATATATATGATTATGATTGTTATACTATTTCATGCATTATATAGCATATATATAATACTTATGAAATAATATATAAATGGGTTAATATTGAAATAACTATTCATGTTTTTATAGTTTTATCTTGATCACTTAATATTAATTTTTATCATTTTACTTTTGATGTTATATTTTGATTGAATACATATTTTATCAATTATCTGATTAAATGATTAATATACATACATACATACATACATACATAAATACATACATACATACATACATACATACATACATACATACATATATATATATATATATATATATATATATATATATATATATATATATATATATATATATTACATACTATTACAATATATAATATTATATATATTACATAATATTATATTATATATATAA
>JAANYP010009229.1:0-10366 GCA_020465985.1 Centrapalus pauciflorus
ATAAAGTTCTATTTCGGCGACAGGATTCGGGTGCGATCATACCAGCACTAATGCACCGGATCCCATCAGAACTCCGAAGTTAAGCGTGCTTGGGCGAGAGTAGTACTAGGATGGGTGACCCCCTGGGAAGTCCTCGTGTAGCACCCCTTTTTTGGAAATGGATCAATGTTCATCATCTCCTTATTTATTTTTTTTGTCATTTAAATTTAGTTTACCGACTCCGATGTCAACCGTTCGTGTTTCGTTTGTTAAACTCCGAGGTTTCGACGATCGACTCATCTGTCAAGATGGTCCAACCGAATAACGACCTCCGTTAGCTCACACATAAAGTTTTATTTCGGCGACAGGAATTCGGGTGCGATCATACCAGCACTAATGCACCGGATCCTATCAGAACTCCGAAGTTAAGCGTGCTTGGGCGAGAGTAGTACTAGGATGGGTGACCCCCTGGGAAGTCCTCGTGTTGCACCCCTTTTATGGATATGGATCGATGTTTATCATCTCCTTATTTATTTTTTTGTCATTTAAATTTAATTTACCGGCTCCGATGTCAACCGTTCGTCTGTCGTTTGTTAAACTCCGAGGTTTCGACGATCGACTCATCTGTCGAGATGGTCCAACCGAATAACGACCTCCGTTAACTCACACATAAAGTTCTATTTCGGCGACAAGAATTCGTGTGCGATCATACCAGCACTAATGCACCGGATCCCTTCAGAACTCCGAAGTTAAGCGTGTTTGGGCGAGAGTAGTACTAGGATGGGTGACCCCCTGGGAAGTCCTCGTGTTGCACCCCTTTTTTGGAAATGGATCGATGTTCATCATCTCCTTATTTATTTTTTTTGTCATTTAAATTTAATTTACCGGCTCCGATGTCAACCGTTCGTCTTTCGTTTGTTAAACTACGAGGTTTCGACGATCGACTCATCTGTCGAGATGGTCCAACCGACTAACGACCTCTGTTAACTCACACATAAAGTTCTATTTCGGCGACAGAAATTCGGTTGCGATCATACCAGCACTAATGCACCGGATCCCATCAGAACTCCGAAGTTAAGCGTGCTTGGGCGAGAGTAGTACTAGGATGGGTGACCCCTTGGAAGTCTCGTGTTGCACCCCTTTTTTGGATATGGATCGATGTTCATCATCTCCTTATTTATTTTTTTGTCATTTAAATTTAATTTACCGGCTCCGATGTCAACCGTTCGTCTTTCGTTTGTTAAACTCCGAGGTTTCGACGATCGACTCATCTGTCGAGATGGTCTAGCCGAATAACGACCTCCGTTAACTCACACATAAAGCTCTATTTCGGCGACAGGAATTCGGGTGCGATCATACCAGCACTAATGCACCGGATCCCATCAGAACTCCGAAGTTAAGCGTGCTTGGGCGAGAGTAGTACTAGGATGGGTGACCCCTGGGAAGTCCTCGTGTTGCACCCCTTTTTTGGATATGGACCGATGTTCATCATCTCCTTATTTATTTTTTTGTCATCTAAATTTAATTTACCGGCTCCGATGTCAACCGTTCGTCTTTCGTTTGTTAAACTCCGAGGTTTCGACGATCGACTCATCTGTCGAGATGGTCCAACCGAATAACGACCTCCGTTAACTCACACATAAAGTTCTATTTCGGCGACAGGAATTCGGGAGTGATCATACCAGCACTAATGCACCGGATCCCATCAGAACTCCGAAGTTAAGCGTGCTTGGGCGAGAGTAGTACCAGGATGGGTGACTCCCTGGGAAGTCCTCGTGTTGCACCCCTTTTTTGGATATGGATCGATGTTCATCATCTCCTTATTTATTTTTTTGTCATTTAAATTAAATTACCGGCTCCGATGTCAACCGTTCGTCTTTCGTTTGTTAACCTCCGAGGTTTCGACGATCGACTCATCTGTCGAGATGGTCCAACCGAATAACGACCTCCGTTAACTCACACATAAAGTTCTATTTCGGCGACAGGAATTCGGGTGCGATCATACCAGCACTAATACACCGGATCCCATCAGAACTCCGAAGTTAAGCGTGCTGTGGGCGAGAGTAGTACTAGGATGGGTGGACCCCCTGGTAAGTCCTCGTGTTGCAGTCCCCTTTTTTGGAATGGATGATGTTTCATCATTCCTTATTTATTTTTTTGTCATTTAAATTTATTTACCGGCTCCGATGTCACCGTTGTCTTTCGTTTGTTTAACTCCCGGTTTCGACATCTGACTCATCTGTCGAGACCATGGTCCAACCGAATAACGAACTCCGTTAACTCAACACATAAAGTTCTATTTCGGCGACAGGAATTCGGGTGCGATCATACCAGCACTAATGCACCGGATCCCATCAGAACTCCGAAGTTAAGCGTGCTTGGGCGAGAGTAGTACTAGGATGGGTGACCCCCTGAGAAGTCCTCGTGTTGCACCCTTTTTTTTGGAAATGGATCGATGTTCATCATCTCCTTATTTTTTTTTGTCATTTAAATTAAATTTACCGGCTCCGATGTCAACCGTTCGTCTTTCGTTTGTTAAACTCCGAGGTTTCGACGATCGACTCATCTGTCGAGATGGTCCAACCGAATAACGACCTCCGTTAATTCACACATAAAGTTCTATTTCGGCGACAGGAATTCGGGTGCGATCAGACCAGCACTAATGCACCGGATCCCATCAGAAGTCCGAAGTTAAGCGTGCTTGGGCGAGAGTAGTACTAGGATGGGTGACTCCCATCGGAAGTCCTCGTGTTGCATCCCTTTTTTGGATATGGATCGATGTTCATCATCTCCTTATTTATTTTTTTTTTGTCATTTAAATTAAATTTACCGGCTCCGATGTCAACCGTTCGTCTTTCGTTTGTTAAACTACGAGGTTTCGACGATCGACTCATCTGTCGAGATGGTCCAACCGACTAACGACCTCTGTTAACTCACACATAAAGTTCTATTTCGGCGACAGAAATTCGGTTGCGATCATACCAGCACTAATGCACCGGATCCCATCAGAACTCCGAAGTTAAGCGTGCTTGGGCGAGAGTAGTACTAGGATGGGTGACCCCTTGGAAGTCCTCGTGTTGCACCCCTTTTTTGGATATGGATCGATGTTCATCATCTCCTTATTTATTTTTTTGTCATTTAAATTTAATTTACCGGCTCCGATGTCAACCGTTCGTCTTTCGTTTGTTAAACTCCGAGGTTTCGACGATCGACTCATCTGTCGAGATGGTCCAACCGAATAACGTCCTCCGTTAACTCACACATAAAGTTCTATTTCGGCGACAAGAATTCGGGTGCGATCATACCAGCACTAACGCACCGGATCCCATCAGAACTCTGAAGTTAAGCGTGCTTTGGCGAGAGTAGTACTAGGATGGGTGACCCCCTGGGAAGTCCTCGTGTTGCACTCCTTTTTTGGATATGGATCGATGTTCATCATCTCCTTATTTAGTTTTTTTGTCATTTAAATTTAATTTACCGGCTCCGACGTCTACCGTTCGTCTTTCGTTTGTTAAACTCCGAGGTTTCGACGATCGACTCGTCTGTCGAGATGGTCCAACCGAATAACGACCTCCGTTAACTCACACATAAAGTTCTATTTCGGCGACAGGAATTCGGGTGCGATCATACCAGCACTTATGCACCGGATCCCATCAGAACTCCGAAGTTAAGCGTGCTTGGGCGAGAGTAGTAGTAGGATAGGTGACCCCCTGGAAGTCCTCTGTTGTTGCACCCCTTTTTTATGAAATATGGATCGATGTTCATCATCTCCTTATTATTTTTTTGTCATTTAAATTTAATTACGTCCGATTGTCACCGTTCCGTCTTTCGTTGTGTAAACTCCGGGTTTCGACGATCGACCTCCATCTGTCGAGATGGTCCAAAACCGAAGTACGACCTCCGTTAACTCACACCATAAAGTTCTATTTCGGCGACAGGAATTCGGGTGCGATCATACAGCACTTCATGCACCGGATCCATTCAGAACTACCGAAGTTAGCGTGCTTGGGCGAGAGTAGTACTAGGATGGGTGACCCCCTGGGAAGTCCTCGTGTTGCACCCCTTTTTTGGAAATGGATCGATGTTCATCATCTCCTTATTTAGTTTTTGTCATTTAAATTTAATTTACCGGCTCCGATGTCAACCGTTCGTCTTTCGTTTGTTAAACTCCGAGGTTTCGACGATCGACTCATCTGTCGAGATGGTCCAACAGAGTAACGACCTCCGTTAACTCACACATAAAGTTCTATTTCGGCGACATGAATTCGGGTGCGATCATACCAGCACTAATGCACCGGATCCCATCAGAACTCTGAAGTTAAGCGTGCTTGGGCGAGAGTAGTACTAGGATGGGTGACCCCCTGGGAAGTCCTCGTGTTGCACCCCGTTTTTGGATATGGATCGATGTTCATCATCTCCTTATTTATTTTTTTGTCATTTAAATTTAATTTACCGGCTCCGATGTCAACCGTTCGTCTTTCGTTTGTTAAACTCCGAGGTTTCGACGATCGACTCATCTGTCGAGATGGTCCAACCGAATAACGACCTCCGTTAACTCACACATAAAGTTCTATTTCGGCGACAGGAATTCGGGTGCGATCATACCAGCACTAATGTACCGGATCCCATCAGAACTCCGAAGTTAAGCGTGCTTGGGTTAGAGTAGTACTAGGATGGGTGACCCCCTGGGAAGTCCTCGTGTTGCACCCTTTTTTTGGATATGGATCGATGTTCATTATCTGCTTATTTATGTTTTTGTCATTTAAATTTAATTTACCGGCTTCGATGTCAACCGTTCGTCTTTCGTTTGTTAAACTCCGAGGTTTCGACGATCGACTCATCTGTCGAGATGGTCCAACCGAATAACGACCTCCGTTAACTCACACATAAAGTTCTATTTCGGCGACAGGAATTCGGGTGCGGTCATACTTGCACTAATGCACCGGATCCCATCAGAACTCCGAAGTTAAGCGTGCTTGGGCGAGAGTAGTACTAGGATGGGTGACCCCCTGGGAAGTCCTCGTGTTGCACCCCTTTTTTGGAAATGGATCGATGTTCATCATCTCCTTATTTAGTTTTTTTGTCATTTAAATTTAATTTACCGGCTCCAATGTCAACCGTTCGTCTTTCGTTTGTTAAACTCCGAGGTTTCGACGATCGACTCATCTGTCGAGATGGTCCAACCGAATAACGACCTCCGTTAACTCACACATAAAGTTCTATTTCGGCGACAGGAATTCGGGTGCGATCATACCAGCACTAATGCACCGGATCCCATCAGAACTCCGAAGTTTTAAGCGTGCTTGGGCGAGAGTAGTATAGGATGGGTCCCCTGGAAGTCCTTCGTCTTGGCAACCCCTTTTTTGGATATTGGATCGATGTTCATCCGTCTCCTTATTTATTTTTTTGTCATTTAAATTTTAATTTACCGGCTTCCCGAATGTCAAACCGTTCCGTCTTTTCGTTTGTTAAACTCCGAGGTTTCGAACGATCGCTCATCTGCGAGATGGTCCAACCGAATAACGACCTCCGTTAACTTCAACATAACCAAAGTTCTATTTCGGCGACAGGAATTCGGGTGCGATCATACCAGCACTAATGCACCGGATCCCATCAGAACTCCGAAGTTAAGCGTGCTTGGGCGAGAGTAGTACTAGGATGGGTGACCCCCTGGGAAGTCCTCGTGTTGCATCCCTTTTTTGGAAATGGTTCGATGTTCATCATCTCCTTATTTAGTTTTTTTTGTCATTTAAATTTAATTTACCGGCTCCGATGTCAACCGTTCGTCTTTCGTTTGTTAAACTCCGAGGTTTCGACGATCGACTCATCTATCGAGATGGTCCAACCGAATAACGACCTCCGTTAACTCACACATAAAGTTCTATTTCGGCGACAGGAATTCGGGTGCGATCATACCAGCACTAATGCACCGGATCCCCTCAGAACTCCGAAGTTAAGCGTGCTTGGGCGAGAGTAGTACTAGGATGGGTGACCCCCTGGGAAGTCCTCGTGTTGCACCCCTTTTTTGGAAATGGATCGATGTTCATCATCTCTTTATTTATTTTTTTTTGTCATTTAAATTTAATTTACCGGCTCCGATGTCAACCGTTCGTCTTTCGTTTGTTAAACTCCGAGGTTCGACGATCGACTCATCTGTCGAGATGGTACAACCGAATAACGACCTCCGTTAACTCACATATAAAGTTCTATTCCGGCGACAGGAATTTGGGTGCGATCATACCAGCACTAATGCACTGGATCCCATCAGAACTCCGAAGTTAAGCGTGCTTGGGCGAGAGTAGTACTAGGATGGGTGACCCCCTAGGAAGTCCTCGTGTTGCACCCTTTTTTTGGATATGGATCGATGTTCATTATCTCCTTATTTATTTTTTTGTCATTTAAATTTAATTTACCGGCTCCGATGTCAACCGTTCGTCTTTCGTTTGTTAAACTCCGAGGTTTCGACGATCGACTCATCTGTCGAGATGGTCCAACCGAATAACGACTCGTTAACTCACACATAAAGTCTATTTCGGCGAACAGGGAATTCAGGTGCGATCATACCGCACTAACTTGCACCGGATCCATCAGATCTTCCGAAGTTAAGCGTTGCTTGGGCGAGAGAGTACTAGATTGGGTGGACCCCCTGGGAGTCTCTGTTGCACCCCTTTTTTGGATATGGATCGATTGTTCATCGTCTCCTTATTTTATTTTTTTGTCATTTAAATTAAATTACGGCTCCGATGTCAGACCGGTTCGTCTTTCGTTTTGGTTAAACTGCCGAGGGTTTCGACGATGCGAGCTCAGTCTGTCGAGATGTCCAACCGAATAACGACCTCCGTTAAACTCACACTTAAAGTTCTATTTCTGGCTGACAGGAATTCGGGTCGCTGATCATACCCAGCACTGATGCACCGCGGATCCCATCAGAACTTCCGAAGTTAAGCGTGTGGGCGAGGAGTAGTACTAGGATGGGTGACCCCCTGGGAAGTCCTCGTGTTGCACCCCTTTTTTGGAAATGGTTCGATGTTCATCATCTCCTTATTTAGTTTTTTTGTCATTTAAATTTAATTTACCGGCTCCGATGTCAACCGTTCGTCTTTCGTTTGTTAAACTCCGAGGTTTCGACGATCGACTCATCTGTCGAGATGGTCCAACCGAATAACCTCCTCCGTTAACTCACACATAAAGTTCTATTTCGGCGAAAGGAATTCGGGTGCGATCATACCAGCACTAATGCACCGGATCCCATCAGAATTCCGAAGTTAAGCGTGCTTGGGCGAGAGTAGTACTAGGATGGGTGACCCCCTGGGAAGTCCTCGTGTTGCACCCCTTTTTGGATATGGATCGATGTTCATCATCTCCTTATTTATTTTTTTGTCATTTAAATTTAATTTACCGGCTCCGATGTCAACCGTTCGTCTTTCGTTTGTTAAACTCCGAGGTTTCGACGATCGACTCATCTGTCGAGATGGTACAACCGAATAACGACCTCCGTTAACTCACATATAAAGTTCTATTCCGGCGACAGGAATTTGGGTGCGATCATACCAGCACTAATGCACTGGATCCCATCAGAACTCCGAAGTTAAGCGTGCTTGGGCGAGAGTAGTACTAGGATGGGTGACCCCCTAGGAAGTCCTCGTGTTGCACCCTTTTTTTGGATATGGATCGATGTTCATTATCTCCTTATTTATTTTTTTGTCATTTAAATTTAATTTACCGGCTCCGATGTCAACCGTTCGTCTTTCGTTTGTTAAACTCCGAGGTTTCGACGATCGACTCATCTGTCGAGATGGTCCAACCGAATAACGACCTCCGTTAACTCACACATAAAGTTATATTTCGGCGACAGGAATTCGGGTGCGGTCATACTAGCACTAATGCACCGGATCCCATCAGAACTCCGAAGTTAAGCGTGCTTGGGCGAGAGTAGTACTAGGATGGGTGACCCCCTGCGAAGTCCTCGTGTTGCACCCCTTTTTTGGAAATGGATCGATGTTCATCATCTCCTTATTTAGTTTTTTTGTCATTTAAATTTAATTTACCGGCTCCGATGTCAACCGTTCGTCTTTTGTTTGTTAAACTCCGAGGTTTCGACGATCGACTCATATGTCGAGATGGTCCAACCGAATAACGACCTCCGAAAGTTCTATTTCGGCGACAGGAATTCGGGTGCGATCATACCACCACTAGTGCAACGGATCCCATCAGAACTCCGAAGTTAAGCGTGCTTGGGCGAGAGTAGTACTAGGATGGGTGACCCCCTGGGAAGTCCTCGTGTTGCACCCCTTTTTTGGATATGGATCGATGTTCATCATCCCCTTATTTATTTTTTTGTCATTTAATTTAATTTTACCGGTTCTCTCCGATGTTCAACCGTGTCGTCTTCGTTTGTTAAATCGATGCTGGGTTTCGCGAGTCGACTCACGCGTCGGATGGTTCCAACCGAATAACGAACCTCCGTTAACTCACACATAAAGTTCTATTTCGGCGACAGGAATTCGGGTGCGATCATACCAGCACTAATGCACCGGATCCCATCAGAACTTCGAAGTTAAGCGTGCTTGGGCGAGAGTAGTACTAGGATGGGTGACCCCCTGGAAGTCCTCGTGTTGCACCCCTTTTTTGGATATGGATCGATGTTCATCATCTCCTTATTTATTTTTTTGTCATTTAAATTTAATTTACGGGCTCCGATGTCAACCGTTCGTCTTTCGTTTGTTAAACTCCGGAGGTGTTCGACGATCGACTCATCTGTCGAGATGGTCCAACGAATAACGACCTCCGTTACTCACACATTAAGTTCTATTTTCGGCGACATAGAATTCTCGTGGGGTAGCGATCATACCAGCACTAATGCACCGGGATCCCACAGAACTCCGAAGTTAAGCGTGCTTGGGGCGGAGAGTGAGTACTAGGATGGGTTGACCCCCTGTGGAAGTCCTCGTGTTGCACCCCCCTTTTTTGGATATGGATCGATGTTCTATCAATCTCCTTATTTATTTTTTTGTCATTTAAATTTAATTTACCGGCTCCGATGTCAACCGTTCGTCTTTCGTTTGTTAAACTCCGAGGTTTCGACGATCGACTCATCTGTCGAGATGGTCCAACCGAATAACGACCTCCGTTAACTCACATATAAAGTTCTATTCCGGCGACAGGAATTTGGGTGCGATCATACCAGCACTAATGCACCGGATCCCATCAGAACTCCGAAATTAAGCGTGCTTGGGCGAGAGTAGTACTAGGATGGGTGACCCCCTCGGAAGTCCTCGTGTTGCACCCCTTTTTTGGATATGGATCGATGTTCATCATCTCCTTATTTATTTTTTTGTCATTTAAATTTAATTTACCAGCTCCGATGTCAACCGTTCGTCTTTCGTTTGTTAAACTCCGAGGTTTCGACGATCGACTCATCTGTCGAGATGGTCCAACCGAATAACGACCTCCGTTAACTCACACATAAAATTCTATTTCGGCGACAGGAATTCGGGTGCGATCATACCAGCACTAATGCACCGGATCCCATCAGAACTCCGAAGTTAAGCGTGCTTGGGCGAGAGTAGTACTAGGATGGGTGACCCCCTGGGAAGTCCTCGTGTGCACCCCTTTTTTGGATATGGATCGATGTTCATCATCTTCTTATTTATTTTTTTGTCATTTAAATTTAATTTACCGGCTCCGATGTAAACCGTTCGTCTTTCGTTTGATTAAACTCCGAGGTTTCGACGCATCGACTCATCTGTCGATTATGCGTCCAACCGGAATTAACGACCTCCGTTAACTCACACATTAAAGTTCTATTTCGGCGACAGGAATTCTTTGATGCGATTATACCAGCACTAATGCACCGGATCCCATCAGAACTCCGAAGTTAAGCGTGCTTGGTCGAGAGTAGTACTAGGATGGGTGACCCCCTGGGAAGTCCTCGTGTTGCACCCTTTTTTGGATATGGATCGATGTTCATCATCTCCTTATTTATTTTTTTGTCATTTAAATTAAATTACCGGCTACGATGTCAACCGTTCGTCTTTCGTTTGTTAAACTCCGAGGTTTCGACGATCGACTCATATGTCGAGATGGTCCAACCGAATAACGACCTCCGTTAACTCACACATAAAGTTCTATTTCGGCGACAGGAATTCGGGTGCGATCATACCAGCACTAATGCACCGGATCCCATCAGAACTCCGAAGTTAAGCGTGCTTGGGCGAGAGTAGTACTAGGCATGGGTGACCCCCTGCGGGAAGTCCTTCGTGTTGCACCCCTTTTTTGGATATGGATCGATGTTCATCATCTCCTTATTTATTTTTTTGTCATTTAAATTTAATTTACCGGCTCCGATGTCAACAGTTCGTCTTTTGTTTGTTAAACTCCGAGGTTT
>JAANYP010009231.1:0-50514 GCA_020465985.1 Centrapalus pauciflorus
GTTCGTGATTGTGTTCATCGACGACATCCTGATCTACTCGAGGAGTGCCGAGGACCACGAGCAGCACTTGCGAGAGGTTTTATCTGTGCTGCGAAAGGAGCGACTTTATGCGAAGTTCTCCAAGTGTGAGTTCTGGTTGCGCGAGGTCCAGTTTTTGGGGCATGTTGTGAGCGCCGAGGGTATTTCAGTGGATCCGGTGAAGATAGAGGCCGTGATGAGTTGGGAGCCGCCGAAGACCGTGCCTGAGATCCGTAGCTTTTTGGGCCTAGCCGGGTATTACCGCCGCTTTATTCAGGACTTCTCGAGGATTGCCAGGCCGTTGACGAGATTGACACGGCAGTCCGTTCCTTTTGTGTGGTCCGATGAGCAGGAGTCAGCATTTAGAGAGCTGAAATCCCGGTTATGTCAGGCACCAGTGTTAGCATTGCCCGAGGGTACAGAGGATTTCGTGGTCTATTGTGATGCGTCAGGTACCGGTTTGGGTTGCGTCCTGATGCAGCGAGGCAAGGTGATTGCATATGCGTCGCGACAGTTGAAGACCTACGAGGAGAATCATACCGTGCACGATCTCGAGTTAGACGCGATAGTGTTCGCGTTGAAGATATGGCGTCATTATCTGTACGGTTCGCGATTTGTAGTGTATACCGATCATAAGAGTCTTCAGTATCTGTTCAGTCAGAAAGAGCTAAATATGAGACAGCGGCGCAGCCTCGAGTTACTGAAAGATTAGGACTGCGAGATCCAGTACCATCCTGGTAGGGCCAATGTGGTGGCCGATGCGTTGAGCCGTAAGGCGTGTGGCCAAACGGTAGTTTCCCGAGCAGCGAGGCTCGAGGTTACCTCGACTCTTGTGGAGAGTCTGAGGCATGCTCAGTTAGAGGGTTTGCGGGCGGAGAATGTGAAAAGAGAGCGGCTTGCGGGACAGCTAGGGGCATTGAGCAGAGATAGCAGAGGTTTGTGGGCGTTTCATGATCGGGTTTGGGTTCCGAGAGTCGGTAATCTGCGGCAGCTGATTTTAGATGAGTCGCACCGTTCGAGATTGTCTATCCACCCCGGGAGCACCAAAATGTACAGAGATTTGCGCGAGTTCTATTGGTGGCCAGGGATGAAGAGAGATGTGGGCCGATACGTCGAGGAGTGTATGACTTGTCTGCGAGTCAAGGCCGAGCATCAGAAGCCTCACGGGCATTTGCAGCCTCTAGAGATCCCTGAGTGGAAGTGGTATCATATTACGATGGACTTCATCGTTAGACTTCCGCGCACCGTTCGAGGCAATGATATGATCTGGGTGATAGTGGATCGCTTGACGAAGAGTGCTCACTTTCTAGCGGTTCGGGGTACCATCACTATGGATCAGTTGGCTCGGTTATATATCAGTGAGATAGTGTCGAGGCACGGCGTTCCGATGTCGATTACGTCCGATAGAGATGCGCGGTTTACTTCGAGGTTCTGGCAGAGCTTTCAGCGCGAGTTGGGGACGAGAGTTCAGTTGAGTACCGCGTACAGACCTCAGACAGACGGGCAGACAGAACGGACGAATCAGACTCTCGAGGATATGCTCAGAGCTTGTGCGATTGATTTCAGTGGTAGTTGGGACGTTCACTTGCCGTTAGTCGAATTTGCGTACAATAACAGCTACCATTCCTCTATCAAGATGGCTCCATTCGAGGCACTGTATGGGCGTAAGTGCCTAACCCCGGTGTGTTGGGGCGAGGTCGGCGAGCGACCTATCAGTGGGCCCGAGTTGTTACAGGAGACGAGCGACAAAGTGGCGGTCATCCGAGAGCATATGAGAGTGGCGCAGAGCCGGCAAAAGAGTTATGCCGATCGTCGTCTGAATGAGCTCGAGTTCAGTGTTGGAGATCGCGTGATGTTGAAAGTGTCGCCGTGGAAGGGAGTTATCAGATTCAGGCATCGAGGTAAGCTGAGTCCGCGGTACATCGGTCCGTTTGAGATCATCGCCAGAGTCCGAGATCAGGCTTATAGATTGAGACTGCCTCCCGAGTTGGCCGGAGTCCACGATACGTTCCATGTGAGTCATCTGAGGAAGTGTTTGGCCAAAGATGATCAGTTTGTGCCGTTATCCGAGATCACCGTGGATTCTCATCTGAGGTATGTTGAGCAACCTGAGGCAATTACTGATCGAAAGGTAAAGAGATTGCGGAATAAAGAGATCGCGCTGGTACTCGTTCAGTGGAGGCATCATAAGGGTACTAGTGCCACCTGGGAGCCCGAGGCCGAAATGAGGAGCCGATATCCGCAGCTGTTCCAGAGTCCGAGCTAGATTCCGGGACGGAATCTTTTTAAGAGGAGAGGATTTGTAACATCCCGGATTTGAGCCTGGTACGTGGATTTAATTTATTGGCTCATTTATTTTAATAATTATTGCGTGTTCCAATTAAATTCCGTTTCGTGGATTCAACGTGTCAAGATTGAGTGATACGTGTCTCCGAGCTAATAATTAGCGGATTAATTATCTCCTTGAGATCGTGGATTTAATTGGGTTCTAATGATATAATTTGTGAAAAAGTGATATCGGGTTCGGATTTAACGGGTTCGGAACTTGCATAATTGAAGAATTAGATATATATGCATTCCTGTGACCTTATCCTCTTCATTTCCTCCTATCTAAATCCTAAAACCCTGAAGTGTGTGAAGTGTGTGTACGTGAGAGAATTCTGAAGCTTCAAGGATTCTTCAAGTTAAATTGATTGCTGGAATTTGAAGCTTCTTCTTCATCACCTTCTTCTTGTGTTCTTGAAGCTCCAAAGGTAAGAGTTATGAGTTTTAATGGCCAAAATCTTGAGATATGTTTGTGTTGTATGAGGGATTTCGTTTCAGTAGTGTATAGGTCAAGTTATGTGAGTTTTGTGTATATTTTGCTGCTGAAATTGAGTTTGGAGGGGGTTGAAACCCCTGGTTCGGCTATGGAGTTCGAAGGGCAAGATTCTGCTGTCTGGCAAAAGCGCGGCGCGCAAATGGAAAAGCGCGGCGCGTAAATCAGTCTGCTAGAGAATTTTGGTTTAGTTTTATAAAAGAGTTGTGGGTCGTTAATTGGTCGGATTCCTTCGGGATATTATTGAATTGAATTATTTGGGATTTTGGGTCTCGATAGGAGTTCCGAAAAAGGGTTTCGGGGATCGATTGTCCGTTCGGGAATATGTTTCGGGATTAGTTTAATTGTGATAATTATGTTGGATTGAGTTATGTTTGATTGAATTGCGTGGCTATCGAGTTTGTGATAACATGTGAGACCCGTGATGTGTTCAGGTGCTAGCCGATCACGTGCCGAGCCGCATTGAGAGTTCGAGTTTTGATTGCTTTCGGGTATCGGTGAGTACTCGAGTCCTTTTCAAACGCACGTGGATTCTTTCGAGTCGTCTATGTGGTTGTGATATATATGTGTATGAGACTGTGATAGCGCGCAGGTATGAGCTTTTCTACCCTATACGTGCTATATGTGTTTGAATTGCAGGTGTCCGCGATATGTGATCGCGCAGGCTGACTGTCCCTAACCAGTCACGAGATATGAGGCTGTATATATACGGCAGTGATATTGCCAGGTCGCTCTTGTGCCTATTGAGTAGCTAACCGCTGCTGTGTGCGGCCTGTTAGCTGGGGAACGTGGTCCCCTTTTTGAGCAGAGATATGTGCTATGCATCGAGTTGCATATGTGTGCTGAGATATATGTGTTGTGTATGCTATCTGTGTTTACCTGCAGAGTCTAACCCTCGCGTACTCACGAGCTGTCCAGCTTATGTTTTCGAGTCTTCTGTGTGTCAGGCAGTCATACCGTGGGGTCGCAGTCACAGCCGCAGCAGCCGAAGTAGAGATCGGGCAGTTTAGAGTTGTGTATGCCGATTATATTTTGATACTGAACTTTAAAGCTGTTGTCTGTATCTTATACCGGATCTGTATTGTGTTAGCTCTCAGTAATCCGTGTTTATCAGATAATTCAGTCGTGTATGCATCTGAATCAGCATGTGACTTGAGACGTGTTAACTTTGTATTAAAGTTTTAAATTATCAGTGTTTTCCGCTAATCCTGTGACATGTGCATTATGAGATGATTGCGTTATTGCCACCTGTGTATTGTATTGACGTGGCATTTGTGTGAGAATTGAGGGTGTTACACATAGTTTTTTTATTTAAAAAACAAAAAATTAAAATGGGTCTCAATATTTTTCATTCATAAAAATATAAACCACAATGAGACATGGTTTTTCCATTCATTGAAAAACTAAAAAATGAATGGGTCGTAAACACTTTTTCATTCGTAGTACTTTTCATTTTTGAACGATTTTTTAGTAAATTCCGGACGAAATTGATTACAAATCATTCAACTTTTAGCTTTCCCGAATGAAAAACTACGACCCAATCATGTTTTTAAGTTTTTTTTACAAAAAACTATAAATCATTTTGAGTTTTCGTACAATATAATTGCAACTCATTTATTTTTGTGTTTTTAGCAACGAAAAAAACAGTTGCTAAACCAATTTCCATAACTTAGCACCTTATAACACAATCAACTCATTTAAATTAGAGGTTTCTTACCTTCTCAAGTTAAAGAACTCCACAAGCCAAGATAAAGATGAACTCCAGAGCTCAATTCGATCCGTTACGACTTTTTTTCATTCTGTTTGCTCTTACAAACACACACAACACTTCTCAATTGTTTTTGGAATGAATAAAAATGAAGCAAAGAGTTAAACGTGTTATACATATAAACATATCGTTTATAATGCGGGTTCGACACCGATACCCGACACGTTTAACTCTTTGCTTCATTTATAAATGATATGTTTATATCTATAACACGTTTAACTCTTTGCTTCATTTTTATTCATTCAAAAAACAATTGAGAAGTGTTGTGTGTGTTTGTAAGAGCAAACATAAGGAAAAAAAGTCGTAACGGATCGAATTGAGCTCTGGAATTCATCTTTATCTTGGCTTGTGGAGTTCTTTAACTGAGAAGGTAAGAAACCTCTAATTTAAATGAGTTGATTGTGTTATAAGGTGCTAAGTTATGGAAATTGGTTTAACAAGTGTTTTTTTCGTTGTTAAAAACACAAAAATAAATGAGTTGCAATTATTTTGTACGAAAACTCAAAATGATTTATAGTTTTTTGTAAAAAAAAACTTAAAAACATGATTGGTTCGTGGTTTTTCATTCGGGAAAGCTAAAAGTTGAATGATTTGTAATCAATTTCGTTCGGAATTTACTAAAAAACCGTTCAATAATGAAAAGTACTACGAATGAAAAAGTGTTGCGACCCATTCATTTTTTGGTTTTTCTATGAATGGAAAAACCATGTCTCATTGTGATTTATATTTTTATGAATGAAAAATATTGAGACCCATTTTAATTTTTTGTTTTTTAAATAAAAAAACTATGATCCATTTATATTGGAGAAAACTAAAAAATGGAACGATTTGTATTATTTTATTCGGAAAAACTAAGAAAATGATGGGTCGTAGTTTTTTGTTGGAATAAGTGAAAATTGAAATGATTCATAGTATTTTTTTCATTAATATTATATATAGTTGTGAATAAATAGTCGAATATTATCTATCTGTAAATATTCGGAATAAAAATTTGGTTTATTTTGGTGTTTATGAAATATTAGAAAACTTAATAAAATAAAAAAATTTATGTTTTTACTTTGATATATTAAAAATCTGAAAAGATGTTACTATTATTGATAAATGAAAAGTTGGTGACCTGCTAAACAGGTTTGTAGGTCACACATTACTATTATTGATAGAAAAATAAAAAGTTATTACTATTAATGATAAAAAATAAATAATGTTACTATTAATAATAAAAATATCAAAAGTTGTTACTATTTTTGGACATTTGTCCTTTTAAGTTTGATGCATTTATTGTTCAAGTGCATCAACTATAAAATGTCGTTAAATCTCCCTGCATCATTGTTCATTATCGGTGTATCATTATTCATCATCCATAATATCTGTTGAATCTACACTGAGTCTTATCGCATCGAATAAACCAAGTGCATCAACTATTAAATACATGCATGCGTTTTGTTTGTATTTATCACAATATATTGTTAAAAATAACAAATATCTAATGTATTTTTAAAAGAGGAAAGAGAATGTTGAGATAGGAGAGGAAAGAGGAAAGAGAATGTAGTCAAACTTATTTTGACTAATTTCCCTTTAAATTGAATTTTTTTTGACTAATTTGCCCATTGATTGATTAATTAAAGTTTGATTTATGTTAGTTTATGGTGTGTAAAGATGACATCACTACTGCATCATGACTAATTTTATAAAACAATCGAGGGTCACACCGATGAGCACAACTATACAGATGCAATCAAACTATTGAATAAATAATATTGGATATTGTTTATGACATAAAATGATCATTGAAATTAAATTAGTTGATGATTATTATATCTCAAAGTACAGGGACTAAAAGTGCAATATTAGACATTGTAGTGATTTAATTGTCATTAGATTATAATTAAATAATTATCTAGTCTTTTATTTATTATTAGATATTAAATAAAAAAATGTATTTATTTGATTTGATATTATCATATAATTATTTGATAGTTAGATGGATAATTAGAAACAAATAAATAAAGATAATTATAAATAATTATCTAGTCATTTATATATTATTTGATAATATATAAAAGATAAACATTATTTAATAGATATATAATAATAGAGATAATTATATAAGATTTAAATAATAAAGATAATTATTAATATATATATATATATTATATTATTAAAGACACTTTTGAATCATATGAATCATGTCACAAACACTTGTTGATATATATATGAATGATTATATGTATTTGTTTTATTCATTCACAATGTTCACAACGAATAATTTGTTCACAATGGATCTCATCTATATATATATGCGCGCGCGCACACACACACACACATATATATATATATATACCCGTGTGTGTATCTATATGTATGTATGTGTGTGTATACATGCTTAGGTTATCGTGAGACGTTAAATATATATTGAGAAGTGTGAGATCCACTATGATTCATTAATTTGTATATTCGTTAATTAAATTCAAAAAGTAATGAATCAATGTAAAATGCAATGAATTGTTGATTTATTTAATCTGGAATTTATGATCATTATTTATAGAGTTAATTACAAAAATGGTCACTGTGGTATGTTCAAAAAATTGGATTTGGTCCCTGAACTTTCAATTTTGCAGAATCGGTCATTATTTTCACTGTTTGTTTGCAATTTTGGTCCCTCTACATATTAACTTTTCTAATATGACCAATTTACCCTTATTTTGATGCAAACCATATGGATCATTTATGAAATTAATTCTTTTAACTCTTTTTTACTCTTAATTAAATAATTTATTTTTTAGTGTTGATTAACTTTAATGAATTATATAAAAGAATAGAGTTGTTTTATCTATGTTGGTTCATAAATGATTTAAATATTTTTTAGTCTAAATTAAATTTATTTAAAGTGTAAACCTCTCAATACTTATAATATAAAAAGCATTTATTTTAGAAATTATTTTTTTAGAGGTTTCATAAATAGAATATTTTGACACTATATTTATTTATGTTGGTTCATACATTTATAATAAAAAATATTTATGTTGGTCAAACCACAAAGACCATTTATGTAATTAACTATAGTTTACTTTTTAGTGTTAATTAACTTTAATAAATTATAAAACATTTATTTATGAACCAACAATTTAATTAAAGCCAATTAAGAAACAAAAATATTAAAATCATTCAAATTTTGAATCGTTCAATTTATAATTATTTATTATGAACCAACTTTATAGTTTTGACACATTAAACTATTATATTTTTTTTTAAGAAAAAACCTTTATATTTAAAAATATCTTAACACATTAAACTCTTTTAATTGTCAAAAAAGTCATTTATGAACCAACATTTTTATTATTTAAATCAATTAAACAATCAAATTGTAAAGCTCTCAAAACTTATAATCATTTAATAATTAAAACATTTTATTAAAACTTATTTTAACAAGGTGATATATATGTGTTTAACGATTAAACTTTTATAACAAGATTAATATCAATATACTTCCGATCAAAAAACTTATCTCAAAAGCTCCGATCAAACCAAGAGATCATGTCATTGTTGAAAAACTTAAACCTAATGATTTTTTTTCAATTAATCTTTTAGAAAAAAACATTCATAATTTTAGGTCGGAAAAATTAATTTCAATGATAAATTTATTTATTGGATAAGATGATTAAACATTTTAATCATATGTTAGTGTATAATCAAGCTTTTAATTTATATGTTTTCTCTTCGCAATATAAGAGTGTCTTCTTAGAGTTGAAGAATCGGTTATGTAGGGCTCCGATTCTAGCGCTGCCAGAGGGTTCTGAGGATTTTGCTGTATATTGTGATGCTTCTTTTACCGGGTTGGGGTGTGTACTGATGCAGAGAGGCAAGGTGATTGCTTATGCCTCGAGACAGCTTAAGAGTTATGAGTTTAGCCGACCTGTGCATGATCTAGAGTTGGACGCCATAGTCTTTGCCTTGAAGATATGGTGGCATTATCTTTATGGGACTCGTTTTACAGTGTATACTGATCATAAGAGTTTGCAGTATCTGTTCAGCCAGAAGGAGCTGAACATGAGACAGAGGCGCAGCATGGAGCTCCTGAAAGATTATGATTGTGACATCCAGTACCACCCGGGGAAAGCTAACGTGGTGGCAGACGCCTTGAGTAGGAGATCCTATAAGCAGACGGTTACGTCCAGAGCTTCTCGATTAGAGGTCACGTCGACCTTGATCGATGGTCTGCGGTTAGCTTAGGAGGAGGGGTTGAGGGGCGAGGATGTGCAGAGAGAAAGATTAGCTGGGCAGTTAGAGTTGTTGAGCAGAAATGACAGAGGTCTGATGACTCTCGGCGGTCGAGTATGGGTCCCCAGAATAGGCAGTTTGAGACAGCTGATTCTAGACGATTCCCATAAGTCTATATTGTCGATTCATCCAGGCAGCACGAAGATGTACCGAGATCTGCGAGTTCATTATTGGTGGCCAGGGATGAAGAGAGATGTAGGGAAGTATGTGGAGGCGTGTTTGACGTGTTTGAGAGTGAAGAGTGAGCATCAGAAGCCGCATGGCAGACTTCAGCCGCAAGAGATTCCGGAATGGAAGTGGTATGATATCACCATGGACTTCATAGTGAGACTCCCGCGGACTGTTCGTGGGAATGATATGATTTGGGTTATTGTTGATCGGCTTACGAAGAGCGCTCACTTCTTAGCCGTTCGTGGGACTATTTCGATGGATCAATTAGCGCGCATCTACATCAGTGAGATTGTTGCGAGACATGGAGTTCCGAGATCTATTACGTCTGACCGAGATAGCCGATTTGTGTCGCGATTTTGGTAGAGCTTTCAGAGAGAGTTGGGCACCCGAGTCCAGTTGAGTACAGCCTATCATCCGCAGACAGGGGGTCAGACAGAGCGGACTAATCATACGTTGGAGGATATGTTGCGGGCTTGTGTTATTGATTTCGGGGGTAGCTGGGATTTGCATTTACCGCTTGTCGAGTTTGCGTATAATAACAGCTACCACGCGTCTATCGGCATGCCTCCGTTTGAGGCTCTTTATGGGCGTAAGTGTTTGACTCCGGTATGTTGGGGAGAGGTTGGGGAGCACTTATTAGTGGGCCAGAGGTTCTTCAGGAGACTAGCGACAAGGTCGTTATGATTCAGCAGCGGATTAGGACAGCTCAGAGTCTCCAGAAGAGTTATGCAGATCGCCGGATGTCCGAGTTAGAGTTTCAGGTCGGAGACTCCGTGATGTTGAAAGTCTCACCCTGGAAAGGGATTATTCGATTTCGGAGGCAAGGTAAGTTGGGTCCGCGTTATATTGGGCCATTTGAGGTTATTGAGAGAATCGGGGATCAGGCTTATCGTTTGAATTTGCCTTCAGAGCTGTCGGGAGTTCATAATGCCTTTCATGTTAGTCATCTCCGTAAGTGTCTAGCCCGTGATGATCAGCGAGTACCGTTGTCAGAGATTGAGGTCGATGATAGACTTCAATATGCCGAGCAGCCTGAGGCAGTGACAGATCGGAAGGTGAAGAGGTTGCGTAAAGAGGTGGCGTTAGTGTTGGTGCAGTGGAAGCACCATAAGGGTACCAGCGCCACATGGGAGCCAGAGTCAGAGATGCGTAGCCGCTATCCTCACCTCTTTGCTTCGAGCTAGATTCTGAGGACAGAATCTTTATAAGGAGGGAGGACTTGTAACATCCCATTTTTGGGATAGGTACGTGGAATTATTTCATTGGATTAATTATTTAATTTGGGACCCGGGGGTATAAATTTGTATTTTGCGGTATCGGGATCGGATTTTTAGGTATCGGACCGAGTTAAACCCAAAACGTATATATAGTTTGCTTCTTTGTTTTTCCAATTCATTTTCAAATCCAGAGCTGAGTTGTGAGAGTGTGTGATTGTGAATTCCAGCAGCTAATCAGAGGTTGAGGGGTTGGATTGAAGCTTCAAGCTATCATCATCTTCATCATCTTTTGTTTTGGATTGGCTCCATAGTTGGAGGTAAGTTGAGCTCGAATTCGCGGATCATGTGTTGTTAATTAGTGTTTGTTGGATGAATTAAGTTTGTATGTGTTATTAAGTAAATTCGAGCGTATAATTGTGTCTAAAATTGAGAAGAATCGAGTTTGGGGATTAAATCCCTGGTCTGTGCAGAAACAGAGCAAACCTGGTTCTGTTCGTCCGTGAGCGCGGTCGCGATCCCGTGATCGCGGGCCGCGATGTTCTTGGGTTGATCGCAGGCGGTTTACCCTGAGCGCGGCCGCGACCGAGATGGTCAGCGCGACCGCGACGGTCAGTGCGGCCGCGATGCGGCTGGGTTTTGGGTCGGGTTTTCGGGCCTTGTAAGTTGTGTATTTGGGTCTTTGGGATCTCGTGAGTTGTTGAGAATTGTGTATAGAGTTGTTGGGTCGAGTTGTGGTATTGAGTTGTAATATTGTGATTTCAGGGTCTCGCATTGATAGGGTAAGGGAAAGGGCAGGGAACCGAGACTAAGTGTAGCTAGCTTGGCAGGTGAGTTTGCATGTTTTTATTGAGATACTTGTACGATTATTTTTCTAATACTTGCATGATCTTTTATTGAGCTTTTACTGAGATATCATGAGTTTTCTTTCGAGCTTGTATTGTGATACTATCATGCACGTATTACTGAGCTATTGTGAACTTTATTTTAAATATGAGATTTGGGACACTTGAGCTGTTGAGATACTAAACCGTACGGCTGGGCAGGGGTTGGGTCGCTCCCAATTCCCTTTTGAGTCATGACGACTGCTTTGTGCGGTCTAGGGATTTGGGTACGTGGATTTATCCACACGAGTTGAGTACCTACTTGAGCTACTTTGTGGGATCTCATATTCTTGTTCAGTAGAGAACGCTGAACGTTTTATTATTGAGTTATTTATTTATTGAGCTTTATAATCGTACTCTAACCTTTGCATTCTCACCAGCTTTAGCTGACCCGTGTGTGTTGTTGTGTGTATCCCAGGTGATCGGACTGCTAGTAGGCCTGCTGGACCGAAGTAAGTTTACATTATCTGTGATCGAGGAGTTAGCTACCTTCTGTAGAGGTAGTTATATTTTGTGGACTGATATATATACTTCGGATAGGTTGTATTATATTCAGGGATTTCCGTGACTGTTGTTGTGTAATTAATGTTTTAAAATTATCGTGATTTCATGTATGTATCTTGGGAATAGTGTAGGGATCATTATATTATGTCACGGATGATGTGTTATGAACGTGGCATTGTGGATTAGTTCGAGGGTGTTACAAAATATTAATTGCAGAATTGGTCCCTATGATTTGCATTAAAATAAGGGTCATTTGGTCATATTAGAAAAGTTAATAGGTTGATGGACCAAAATTGCAAACAAACAGTTAAAATAATGACCGTTTCTGCAAAATTGAAAGGTCAGGGACCAAATCCAATTTTTAGGACATACCACAAGGACCATTTTTGTAATTAACTCTTATTTATATATCCAGAAACTAGTAAATCAATATGTAAAAAAATAAATCACATTGCTTCTCACACTTCTTAAGATATATATATTTAACTACTTAAGATATATATATATATATATATATATATATATATATATATATATATATATATATATATATATATATATATATATATATATATTTGGGTTCAAATGAGTACCATTACTTTTGCGGAGTACCCGAGGTACCTCGCTTAAAATCATTTTTTTTGAAATTTTTTTTCATAATCATGTTTAAATTAATAATACAAGACTACTTGCAAAAAATCACACATAAACACACACTAGAACTATGTGAAACGTGTGTGTTCACATGAACTGCACTGTTGTGAACGTGTGTTCACAACTAAGCATGTTCACATGAATTTTTTCACGTTCACATGACTTTTAAGATGATAGAAAGTGTAAATGCATATAATTTTTTACGAATAGCCTTATATTATTTGTATCTAAATGAATATGAAAAAAAATTCAAAAAAAAAAAAACTTTTTTAGGAGCAAGTTCACATCTGAAACCCGTGTGTTCACAGGTACTCACGGTACCCTGCATTTTTTTGGTACTCACACGAACCATATTCTATATATATATATATATATATATATATATATATATATATATATATATATATATATATATATATATCTAATCAGGAATTTATGATTCATTATTTATGCATCGTGTTCAACTTGTTCATCTTTCATCTATGCATCGTGTTCGTCGTTCATATTCTTCATTTATCTATGCATCAGCATTGTTCATCATCCATTTATGCATTTCGTTGTTCATCGTTCATCATCCATCTGTGCATCGTCATTTGTAACATCCGGCACTAAACCAGGTTAGCAACAATGACCTAATCTGTATTTAATAGTCAATTATAGCCTAATCAGTGGTCATTAGAAATTAATCAAGTGATTAACAAGGTTTATTAGAAAATTCAACTCAATTAGAATCAAATTCATCGGTGCGATAAATCGGGAAATCAATTAATCCGATCAATTTACGATATGAGAGATTAATTCAACTAAGTACATAATTAAATTATGATTAGTGACACTAATCATACACTAATACAATTACTTAACATTAATTATGCAAGACTAAAACAATTCATTAAAACAATACATTCAAAAGTATTTATGAATTTACAAGAAAATGGAAATACAAGAATACATTTTAAATACATTTATACAAACAAAAAAATGGAAATACACATAATTATGGCCCTATAGGCCGGCCAAGAGGGAAGGACACAAGGACTATGAGAAATAATTTTTTTTACTCAACCTCCATAACCCTTTCACCATCAAATCCTTCAACACCACTCCCCTTTCATTTCAATTGTGATCTTACACTCCACCTCCAATCTTTGAAAGATCTTCTTTTCTCTATAAATAGAGAGTTTCATCTTCATAATTTTCACACCAAAATATCTCCTTCTCCTCTCTTGAAGCCGGATCCACACACACACACTACATACATTTTCCTTCCAAGTGTTATTCATTTTATGCAAGTATTCTTGGTGCTTCAATTCAAGATCCAACTTCTTCTAGTTTGCATCTTTCTAACACATCAAAGTAAGTAAATACTAACTTATTTCATCATACATTTATGTTTATATAAGTCTTGCATAATATATATAATCACCAACAACAACAAGTTTCATAAAAAAACTCAAGTTTATAAGTTTCTAGTTTTTGTTTTTAAGTTGTTTCTTTAAATGTGTTTATGAATATATGAACACATCATAAAAATGTTAATACTATGAAAACATGTGATATATATGTGTTTTATAACTTTTATACAAGTAGTCTTTGAATAAACAACAAGAATCATAAGTTGTTTCAAGTTTATAAAACTGCGGATTTTCGGCAGAAAATTTATATCGACTTTGAAAAATCATAACTAAGTCATAACTTAACGAAATGAGTTGATTCTTGTCTCAAATGTTAGATCCGTGTCTTAACTATAGATCTGGAATTTTTCATAATTTATTTTTGGAGTTTAAGACCTCCAGAAATTATTTGGGAAACCGAAACTTTGACAGCTCAAAAATGGACAACATAGGGTTTTTAACGAGCTTTTTCACCAACATAAACATCTCAAAAAATGGCCGTTCTTGATTCTAAAAATCCTTTGTATATAGTAGTTTAATGTCCTAGAAAACCAAAGCCTAAAACGTTTTGGAGCTTGGTCAAAACAACCTCAAAGTAGTCCGAAAAACCTCCGAAAAAGCTGGAAAATTATATATATATATATATATATATATATATATATATATATATATATATATATATATATATATATATATATATAAACTTGACGTTTTAAGCGGATTTTATTTATAAACTTGTAATGTTGGGTGATTTAAGACATAAAAATATAAATATAAATATATATATATATATATATATATATATATATATATAATCATATATTAGAGATATTAAGTCCTTATTATCCTTTAGGGCTCAATTAAACTCACGCGACGCATCATCCATCCATTCACGCTAAATAGCTTTTTACGCTAGTTTTTGCCATCGCAATCTCGTTGAGTTCTCATAGCCCCTATTTTCACAATGTTATGTTTTGGGGATGAAATACATGCTTCGTTTTTATATGGACACGAAAACATCTTCATTTCTATTATGTATTACACATGTGGTTCCATCAGCCCTTATATCATGAACCGTTAATGCATTTATTTGTAAGCGTGAATATTGTGGATCGATCTATTGGGAGTCATGTCCCCCACTCGGGTTAGTTCGGGTCGGCTAACAACGAATGCATATATATTCAACACACGGTATTACAGTCGGGGATACTGCACAGGGCAAACTCATTTTAATTAAGCTTCGGTTGCATGATGGTTTATATGTAATACATAACATGGAATTTATGATTTTATAAATTCAAACTCTACTATTGTTGTCCATACAAGTCAGATTTACGTGTAAACCTATGAGCTCACCAACAATTTTGTTGACGTATTTTAGCGTGTATTTTCAGGAAATTAAGGCAAGTTCATCACATCAGAATTATTTTCAAGCTTCCGCACTTAAGGAGTCGCACTCATTTTCAAACCGACGGAGATTTAACTGCATTATTTTGGATATTTTAATTATGTAATTAAATCTCTGTATTTTGTGAACTCCTTTACTCATGTCAGACTATGTAAAACATTACTATGTTTTAAAGTTTCAACGATGTATTTTAAAAACGTCCATATAGTGGTCGTTCGTTATGATTATGGTCATGCTTCCGCGACGTCACATTTCGTTGCCAACCGGGGTAACGGGGTGTGACAGATTGGTATCAGAGCCATAGTTATAGTGAACTAGGTTGCACTAGTACCCTAGACTATAACTGCATTTAAGTTTTACTGATTTTAAAAAATATTTTGTAACTAACTAAAAGACTATGCATGGACCTTGATAGCAGAAAACATGTCCCACCCAGAGACCATCATCTTGTCAGATTCAGAGGATGAGTACACCCTTATGAGCCCCGAAGTCACTGAGGTTTTCACTGAAGGAGAACCATCTGATGAAGAAGACCCCTCCGAAGAACCAATGGAGGAGTCAGAAGAGGAACCTATGGAAGAAGATGACGACGGAGAGGATCCACCGCCCCCAGCAGTCCCCGCCCGCATTCCATACCACCCGACAGAGCCATCATTCAAGCCGTACCGCCCTTACCCAAACGGCCCTAAGATGTTGTACACACCCCGAAAGAGGGTGATCACGCTGAGACGGGAGTCTATTCCCATCTCGACTCCCCAACCCAATCCCCCACCACAGCACTGTTGGGTAGACGCCCGACGATGGGGCTGGATACCTGAAACCCTCCGTGAGTGGAGGTAAGAGGAAGGAATCCCTTCCCACTTTGAGATCGGAGGACCATCATCCGCACCTATTCCGTCACTCACCCAAGAACCCGCCGAACAGACCATACCACTATTGGTAGCACGGTCTTCAAGGCATGATCTCCAACTTCGGTTGCTTAACCAAGACATCGGAGAAATGACCGCTCGTATAGAGCGGGAGGAGTTACAAAACTCCAACTTATATTGGGCCAACCAGCACGCCTTCGCCATCCAGCAGGGCGGACTAGATGAGCTTCGGCAACGATTAGCCGAGAGCGAGGCCCGTAATGAGGAGCTGACACAGCGCCTCAATGCTTTGGAAAAGGGAGAGACCCCTGATCACTCCCGCACCTAGTACCCCCCTCCTCTATCTTTGTAATATAGGAAATTATTATGTAATAGTGTAGGACTAAAATTTTCGGGTAATAACCCGCCCCAATGTAAGAAAGTTATGAATGATTAATGAAAATTGCAAGTTATTTATGAAATTCTGTTTGATGATTTTAGTGTTGTGCCTTAAGAAAAAAAATTACATCTTTAAGATTCAACTTCTTACGCTATGCTCTTTTCTTTAAACTTTAAGATAATGCCGCCAAGACGAGCTATGAACGCTGCCGAAATTGAGGAACTAGTTGCACAAAGAGTGGCTGCTGCTATAGCCACTTATGAGACAAACCGGAACAGTTCAGCTAATGGATATGGTGGTGCTAGCCGCACTACGGGAGGAACTGAAACCCACCCAAAGGGTTGTGGAATTAAGCGGTTTTTGAGTTGCAAGCCCCGATACTTCAATGGAACTGAAGGAGCCGTCGGGTTAGTATGATGGTTCGAAAAGTTGGAGTCTGTCTTCCGTGTTAGCGGATGCATTGAAGGAGACAAGGTAAAGTTCGCCACCCACACTCTGCAAGACAACGCCTTGACATGGTGGAACTCGTATACCCAGTCTGTGGGGATTGATGCAGCTTACCAACTCGCCTGGACCGAGTTAAAGCAGATGATGACCGATGAGTATTGCCCAAGGAACGAACTACAGAAGATGGAGTCAGAGTTTTGGAATCTGGCTATGAAAGGAACGGATGTAGCTGGGTACACCAACCGATTCCACGAACTAAGTATTCTGTGCCCTCAGATGGTGACCCCTGAATACAAGAAAATCGATCGTTACATTTGGGGACTCGCTCCTCAAATTCAAGGCAATGTCACTGCCTCCAACCCAACCACCATTCAAGATGCCATCAGAATGGCCAATAACCTTATGGATCAAGTGTCCCGGAGAATCGAAGCCAAGGCCGGGGAAAACAAGAGGAAATGGGAGGACAAGTCCAGGAGGAATACGGGCTCGCAATCCAAGAAGCCCGTGACCATCAAGGCTTATGTAGCAGGAGCTGAGTCAAGGAAGGGCTACACAGGTACCAAGCCTTTCTGCACCCAATGCACCTTTCATCACAACAAGGGTCCCTGCCCAACCCCTTGTGGAAAATGCAAACGTATTGGTCATTTGGCCAAGGATTGTAAATTTGGAACCCCGGGTGTCAATGGCGGAAATCAGAGAGGCTGCTATGAATGTGGAGCTGCCGGGCACTTCAGGAGTGAGTGCCCGAAGTTGAGAAATGGTGGAGGAGCTCAGGGGAGAGCTTTTGTGTTAGGAGCAGGTGACGCTCGTCAGGATCCCCATGTGGTATCAGGTACGTTTCTTTTAAATGACATTTACGCTTACGTACCCTTCGATACTGGGGCTGATAGGAGCTTTATATCTGATAAGTTTAGTAAGAAATTGAATGCCACTCATTTTCCATTAGACAACTTTTATACTATAGAACTGGCTGACGGCAAAATAATAGAGGCAAGTAGTATTATTAAGGAATGCACACTGAAGCTGGCAGATCATTCCTTTAAGATAGACTTGATGCCTATAGAACTCGGAAGTTTTGATGTAGTAATTGGTATGGATTGGTTGTCACACAATCATGCCGAGATTTTGTGCGGTAAGAAAGTGGTACGGATACCACTCCACAAGAAAAAGGTCCTAACAGTCCAAGGGGAAAGAAAGAACCGTCAGCTGAATGTCATATCCGGCATAAGAGCATTAAAGTGCCTTAGAAAAGGTTGTCATGCGGTATTAGTACAGATTGTAGAAAAAGAGTCGGAGGAGAAACGACTCGAGGATATTCCAGTAGTTTGTGAGTATCCGAAGGTCTTCCCGGAAGATTTGCCTGGGCTTCCGCCAACTAGGCAAGTGGAGTTTCAAATTGATTTGGTGTCGGGAGCTGCACCGGTCGCAAGAGCCCCATATAGACTCGCTCCTTCTGAAATGCAAGAGCTATCCAATCAATTACAAGAGTTGATGGATAAAGGATTCATTCGACCAAGTTCCTCACCTTGGGGAGCTCCGGTCTTGTTCGTTAAAAAGAAAGACGGATCCTTCAGAATGTGCATAGACTACCGAGAACTAAACAAGTTAACAGTAAAGAACCGCTACCCCCTTCCCAAAATTGACGACCTGTTTGACCAACTACAGGGATCTAGCTTCTACTCTAAGATTGATCTGCGATCCGGTTATCATCAAGTAAAGGTTCGAGAAGAAGACATTCCCAAGACAGCATTCAGATGCCGTTATGGACATTACGAATTTTAGGTAATGTCATTCGGTTTGACCAACGCACCAGCCGTATTCATGGACCTCATTAATCGAGTGTGTAAACCGTATCTGGACAAATTTGTAATAGTGTTCATAGACGATATCCTCATCTATTCCAGAAATAAGGAGGATCACGAACAACATCTCAAGCTGATCTTGGAGTTATTAGAGAAGGAACACTTATACGCCAAATTTTCAAAATGTGAATTTTGGTTGCGAGAAGTTAAATTCCTTGGACATGTGATCAACAGCTAGGGAATCCAAGTTGATCCATCAAAAATCGAGGCCATAAAGAACTGGGCAACTCCTAGAACTCCCACGGAAATTCGCCAATTTCTAGGACTCGCCGGTTATTATAGGCGATTTATTGAAAACTTCTCAAAGATAGCAGGACCCCTAACAAAGTTGACTCGGTAGGATGTAAAATATATCTAGGGTGAAGAGCAAGAAAAGGCGTTTCAGCAGTTAAAGCAAAGATTGTGTAGTGCACCAATTCTGTCCTTACCTGAAGGGACTGAAAATTTTGTGGTCTACTGTGATGCCTCACACAATGGATTAGGTTGTGTGCTAATGAAAAAGGATAAAGTCATTGCTTACGCATCACGGCAGCTCAAAATTCACGAGGTGAAATATACGACTCATGACTTGGAGCTTGGAGCAGTGGTGTTTGCTCTCAAAATATGGAGGCACTACCTGTATGGAACTAAGTGCACGGTGTTCACAGACTGTAGGTCCCAAAAGATATTCCAAGTATATAGCCTTAACCTGTAGAGGGGGGGGGGTGAATACAGCTATTTAAAAACTACACACAATTTTCTCAATGTTTGTATGTATTATCAACAAATGTTAATTACAAACGAGCTTGAATGCGGAAAGGTTCAAGCTGAGATGACAGATACAACAGTATGTTTAACTAGTCTAAGACAGACTTAAACTAATTACAATGAATACACTCACTAAGAATCACTCACTATGTTTACAAGACTCAGAGGAACAACTTGGATAAGAACAGCTTAGACACAGTGCACTGTTTTATCCAAGCAGACTTGCATGCATGAAAGACACACTTGAATGCACGTTCACTCTTGGGTTCAGCACTTAGCTTTTTGGCTTAACCTTTCAATCCTTGGAAGTTTCTTTATATACTCACTCAGAGGATCTAAGAGAAGCTTCTTCATTGGACGAAAGGAAAAAAGGGAAAGTCTTGTTGAAAAGACAACATAAACTTTTCTGCACAATCTGAAAAGCAGACTTGTCTTCATGTGGGCAGAACTTTTGTCTTTTCACTTTGTCTACTGTTGCATTAGCTTTAACTAAATAAGGAATGTCAACTTTGCGTCTTTCTTCCTTTGTTAAGGCCTATTTTGATATAAGAAAAAGGTCTGTCACCCTTTTTCAAATATCCTTTTGTCTTCATGTAACAGAACAGCGTGGGCAGGCTGTGCAGTTCTGATTTCCACTTTGTCTTCGACTTTGTAAACTGATTTGTTAGCTAAAAACAATACATGATAACTTGGAAACATATTCCAAAAAGTGTTTAGCCTGTTCACAAAGAACAGGTTCTGTTCACAAAGAACAGAACACTTGTATTTGCCCAAGCTGCTCATCAGTGTAGAGCAGCGTAGATAGTTTCTTCTCAGCCTGTTCAGCAGACTGAACAGCTTGGACAAACTGTCTTTGTTGCAACGAATGCAACACATAGAACAGCTTTGGCTGATATTGCAAATCACTTAAACGGTTTCAATAAGGCATAACCAGGCCTTAAATTATACCTTTCAAGTGCATCAACAGGTTTGATTAAGAATCTCCCCCTCAGATGCAGAACAGGTTTGACTGAGGCCTTTTTGTGCCTAACAATCTCCCCCTATTTGCAATAACCAGTCTAAGCTGGTCTTATCAAAAATCACTATATATTTTTACAGTACATTTGCTGAAATAAAGTTACAACATCAAAGTAAAGTAAAAGATCAGTTTATATATATACTGATTCTTGATTACATAAAACAACACATGTTTTTACAAAAGTACAACTGATGTACTGATGTATATTACAACTAATGTAAAAGAAAGATTACAACTTATGTAATTAAAGTACAACTAATGTACAACAGATTTGGACTGTTTGTGTTGGGAGCAGATAATGGTAAGCCTGTCCAACTGATGGACAGCTTCCATTCTTCACCTACCCAGATGGTAGATGCACTTCAAGATGGTGGTGGTGGCATTCCTTCTCCTAACATTTTCTCCAGGTGCTCTCTGGTTTCATCCAATTCTACAATTTCAACTCTGAGGAACATAAAATTTGGATGATTGAGCTCTCCTCTTTCATGGAATCCTCTAAGCTGATCCCAAATAGCTGCTCTCCACTTGACAGATTGCTTAAAAGAGTTTGACAGTCTGAATGCTACAAGCTGTTTGAGGCCTACTTTGTGAAGATCAGATGCTCTTTGAAAGCAATCCTTCTGTGTCAGGGGATCCACAAAAAATACGCTCAGGCTCTTCAATCAGCTTGCCATCTTCAAATTCTACTCCCTTAGGCAGACTGTGATTTACTCCTTTGATTTCTACAACAATGTCACCCTGTTCAATCATAATGAGGAGTTCCTCCAGCTCAGTATCCTTCCTTGTCCTCCTGGCCTTTATTTCGGGTTGTGTCACATAGACACCCTCACTGACTTCTTTTGAGATCAGGCCAAGATCCTTCACTCTCTCCATTAGCTTTTTAACATATGCCATGATTATCTTAGCCGTTTCTGACTTAGACTCACTCAGAGCAACTGCCAGCTCAATCCATTCCCTGTACCCCATCTGTGCAACATCAGTGTAGTCATACGTTTCTAGTTCTTGGCCTGTTGCACCCATTCTCGTTATTTTCAACTTCCACTGACTGCCTTTTCTTGATATGGGAACAGCTTTGACAATTGCTTCCATGGCAAGCCTTCTATCAGCAACATCCTGAAATTTTCTTCTTGCCAGGTTGTCAAAGTGGAACTGAGCTCTTGCAGAAGGCACTTGAGTTTTGGTCACTGAGACCAGAGCACCCTTTTCTTTTTACGCTTCCTTCTCTCCTGCTGATCCCTTAGCAGCTTCCATTAATTTCTTTTGCACATCCAGAGAGGACATTTTAACTTTCCTTGCCTCTTGAAGTGCAAAAGACTTAGCAGCTTTGGCAGATTCTTCTTCTTTCCTTAGAGCTTCCAGGGCTTCTATAAACTCAAAGTACTTGTGCATAGGAAGACCCATTTCTTTAGCCCTGGCTTTGTGAAATTTAATTTCTGCTGCTTTCTGCTGTTGGGAATCAACTGCTGCTTTTTCTTTTCCTTTAGCTGCTGTAGTAATAGCAGCTTCAGGACTTTCCTCCTCCTCTTCTTCTTCCTATTCTAGAATCAGATGCCTCCTTATGCTGCTTGGCCTGCCCTCAGTAACGAATTCCTCCCCCTTAGACTGAGCAGGGATTGGAGATTCAGCCTGAGTAGGCTGAGCAGCTTGGGAAGCACCTTCCATTGTGCCTGTTGCAGATGCTTCTGCTGGTTGACTAGTGGGTATTGTAGGCACTGATTTCTCCTTAGGAGAAGAAGTTTTCTCCCCCTTAGACTTAGTGTTCGAGGCAGATGACTTCTCCCCCTTTGAAGGAGATGTACCAGCACCTTCAACACCTGGTCTGCCTGAAGACACAAAGTCAGCAGGCTTGCCAGCAGTTTTGGCAGCAGGCCTGGGACCAACAAGGCTATTCACTAAGAAAGCCAGGTTGTCCTTCACCTCTGCAAGCTGGGAAAGACAGGTTTGAAGAGAAGAGGATTGGGTATCAGCAAGGGAGGTCAGCTTGATAATGTTTTCCCTATCAGAAGCTGTGAACAGCAAACTTTGAAGCTGTGCAAGATGTAATTCAAGAGAATCTTGCACATCAGCAAGGTTTGATGACACAGAATTGGATAAGGAGCCAATGAGTGTGTTCAAGCTGGCAAGAGTGGCAGGAAGAGTAGAATTGCATGAAGTGAGGAGAGATGACAGGTGTTAAGAAATAGCTGTCATTGAGGACACAGAGTCCTGTTGTAGTGAAAGAATTGAGGATAGGGAGGTGGAGACATTTTGCAGCTGTGCAGTGAGTGCAAGCAGCTGTCGAGAGTTGTCAGGTTGTGGAGTGGCAGGGAAGGAATCCTTGAATAGATCAAAGAATCCCTTAAGTTGTTCAGACACAGAGTCTGAAATAAGAGAGGGGAGAGAAGACATAGAGGTTTCTAGAGAACCAACTTTGTTGGTCAGCAGGGAAAGCTGATCCTTTAAAAGGAGGTCTTTAGGTGATGGAGGTGTATGGGTGGACTGTTTAGATTGGGTTGATGGAGATGAAGATGATGAGGCTGGCGTATGAGGATGTGATGGAGAGGGAAGAGGAACATTTGAGAGAAGCTCCATAGCCTGGGCAAAAGTAATGTGGCCCAGCTTGGAGGGGTCAAAAGGTCCTTCAGCAGTGGCAGTAGCTGCATCATGAGGAGAAGGGGTTGATGTTGGGGGCCTTTCAGATGCTGCTTGTGTTGCAACACCTTCATTAAAGCCAGTGGGTGTTCCCTCTGCAGTACCTTTGTGTAAAGGCACCTCATCATGGGGAGATGGGATATGCATTTCAACATCAGCAGTGGTAAATTCTGCTGATGGAATTTGCACAGAAGGGGAAGCCTCACCAAAGGGATGGTATGATCCCTGAGGTTCATCAGCTGGTGTTGTTGGTCCCTCAGCAGCTGTTTGGTGTTGAACAGCTGTATCATAGGGAACAGAAGATTGAGGCTGATCTGCTGGTTGGTCTAAACCAGCAGGGTGGACACCTCGTGCAGACTCAGGGCGTAAAGAAGTTTGAGGTGGGGACAGTGTGGACTCAGTATGGAGTGGAGAGGGCTCCTGTCTTTCAATATTCTCAGCCTGTTGGGAGGCTGGAATAGTTGAGGTGGCTATCTCCGTTTGTACAACTGGCTCCTGTTGGGAGGAACCAGAGGATCTAGGCTGACTCTGGGTGGACTCAGGTTGGAGTGAAGCAGGCTCCAATTGTGCTGAACCTTCTCCCAAAATAGGAGAGGCAGCAGGGGTTGCTTCTTTTTTAACTGAACCCTGTTGAGAGGGAACAGAGGGGCTAGTTGTCTGGGCTGTCTTTTTTTTTTGGCGAGTGATTTGCGATGGTATTGGATGGCTGAAGTAGGTGATTGTGGAGAGGTGATGGGTTCTGTTTGGACAGGGTGGGAGACTGGGTCAGGAACAGTTGGGTTGGCCTGTTCCATGGTCTCAGGTGCCACAGAGGCACCAGCCACAAAGGCTTCAGGTTCAACGGATGAACAAGGGTGAGGAGCCTGCTCCCCCTCAGCCACAGAGGCTAAGGGAGCAGACTGAGACTGAGCTGTTTTGGCCTTCTTAGGGACAGGCCCAGCTTAAGTGGTTGCCATGGTCCTTTTAACCAGCTTGGACCTGGCTTTGGATTTTGCCTTGGGAGCAGGTGCAGGATCCACCATTCCTAACAGCCTCCAAATTGGTGTTGACAGAAGAGGCTCATTAGGTAGAACAGGAGTATAAAACACTCTATTCCCTATTACAGGGAATGCAGCAGTCTTAAGTAAAGGCTGAGAGGAATATAAGTGCTCACCACAATGATGCTTGAAGATTAGGCTTAGAAACCTTGGATACCGAACAGCAGCTGGACGATTTTCTTGTTGTACCAGGTTCCTCAAATTCAGAAAAATCCATTTGGCCATGTCGATCGTTGTCCCATCCACCAGCTGTAGAACAATGGGGACTTCATCACGGCTTAGTTGGTCGAATGAACCAACTTTACTTCCGAAGCACATTACCACCGAGGCAAATAGAAAACTGTAGGTCGGATACAGGTCCTTCCTAAACAGTGTTGCTTCGATTTTGGGTTCTGCTACACCACAGAAACGTAGCAGATTGCCCATTTGATCATCTTCAGGTTGAGGCATGTCATAGGGGTCAGCAGTTGGTAGATGAAGAACCTCCCTGAGAAGATCAGTTGTGATCTCAATGGTCTGAGTCCCATTGAGAATAGTCCCCTTTATGACTTTGGTGTTGGGGTTGTAGGCACAAGTGTACCAAAACTCGTACACCATTTCCTGGTACAGGACTCCAGGAGTAGCAGTCATTGCATAGTTCAACGGATGAACTCGCAGAAATTCCACCATTTGTTCATAACCCTTCCCCACATAGTTTTTGGGAATGGTTAGGTTGGCAATGTAGTTTGTGGGCTTTATGGTCAGCATCGTGGTAACTGATGAGTGTTTCACAACATCGTCACCAACAAATACTGCGAGAAAGGGGTTGTTTCTTTGAGCCATTTGTGAAGGATTTGGGTTTTGAGAAGCAGAAGACTCTTAGTCGATTTAGGGTTCTTGAGGATTTCTGGAAATAGTGAGGAAGACGAAGATGAAACAGTAGGGGGTATTTATAGGATTTGAATGTGAGTGGGTATGAGAGAGAAACATTTGGGCGGTTGATTTGAAAAAGTCTTTAACGGAAAACGGAACGGTTGTCCATGTCAGACCGTTTGTCAGACCACTTGAGCCCTTTTTAATCACTAACACACGTAACCCACATTATCCGCAGTAATTAAGTTAAATAAAAATAGAAATTAAGTAACTTAATTGTGAAGAAAGGTAGTTAAAACTATTGCTCTAAGCTGTTGGTCAAACCTGTGATGAGTAGGGTCATCACAGGCTGTTCATTCTTTAAGTGGTTCACTCTTCACACTGTGCTTTCAACCTGTGTTCTAATTTAAGATCAGGTTGTGTTCAATAGCTGAACTGGTTACAAGATAATGTCTTGTAGAACAGTGTGAAGAAGTGAGCAGAGTGGAGAATGAACCATCAGAGCAGGCTGGACGTATAAACTGTTATTGTTCAGCCTGTTGTATGCTCAAACTGTTCAGGTTTTTCAGAAAAATGGCTAAGTGTAGAACATATATAGCCTGTTCTGCCTAAGCTGTTCTGAGAAAACTTGAGCAGTGTCAGACATACAATGTCTTAGACCGTTGAGGACACTTAGTCACTCTTGTTTAACATGCCCAACTTACTGACAAGGTAATTAAACCTAGTTTCATCAAGAGGTTTGGTGAAAATGTCTGCAAGCTGTTCATTAGTGGAAATAAAACTTACCTCCACATTACCTTTCTGAATGTGATCCTTGATGAAGTGATGTCTGACTTCAATATGCTTTGTTCTTGAATGAAATACTGGATTGTTGGAAATGGCTATGGCACTTGTGTTATCACACAGAATATGAGTTTTCCTATACACAAGCCCATAGTCCTCAAGCTGATGCTGCATCCACAAAATCTGCCCACAGCAGCTTCCAGCAGCAATGTACTCAGCTTCAGCAGTAGAAGTAGACACTGAGTTCTGCTTCTTGCTACACCAACTTATCAACTTACCACCAAGGAGTTGACATCCACCTGTTGTGCTCTTCCTGTCTAGCCTGCAGCCTGCAAAATCAGAATCTGAATAACCTGTCAGTTCAAGACTTGAGTCTTTAGGATACCAAACACCCAAACCTGATGTGCCCTTCAGGTATCTAAAGATTCTTTTAAAAGCAGCTAGATGAGATTCCTTTGGATCAACTTGGTACCTAGCACATAAACAGGTGGCAAACATAATATCAGGTCTACTAGCAGTTAAATATAGCAAGCTCCCAATCATACCTCTGTAAGCTGTTACTGAAACAGCTTTGCCACTGGCATCAGCATCCAATTTTACATTGGTTGCCATTGGGGTTTTAATAGGAGAACTTTGATCAAATTTAAACTTTTTCAAGAGATCTAAGGTATACTTTCTTTGATTTATAAAAATTCCAGTTGAGGTTTGTTTAACCTGTAATCCTAAAAAGAAAGTAAGTTCTCCCATCATACTCATTTCATATTTGGATTTCATGAGTAATGAAAAATTCTTGCATAACTGCTCATTGGTAGAACCAAATATTATATCATCCACATAAATTTGAACAAGCATAATATCAGACTTCACCTTCTTTATGAACAATGTGGTATCCACTTTACCTCTGGAATACCCATTGCTCATAAGTATTTCAGTAAGAGTGTCATACCAGGCTCTAGGGGCTTGTTTGAGACCATAGAGAGCTTTGTCCAACTTATAAACAAAACCTGGATGTTGTTCATTTTCAAAACCTGGAGGCTGCTTGACATATACTTCTTCTTGCAGCTTCCCATTTAAAAATGCACTCTTCACATCCATTTGAAATACCTTAATGCTCTTATGAGCAGCGTAGGCTAGATTCAAACGAATTGCTTCTAGCCTGGCCACAGGATCAAATGTCTCATCATAGTCAATTCCTTCCTCCTGTCTATAACCCTGAGCAACCAGTCTTGCCTTATTTCTAATGACATGACCTTGCTCATCCATCTTATTCCTGAAAACCCATTTAGTGTCAATTATAGTTTTACCTTTAGGAGCAGGGACCAACTTCCATACCTTGTTTCTCTCAAACTGATTTAGTTCTTCTTGCATGACAGTGATCCAATTGGCATCTTTTAGTGCTTCATCCACCTTCTTTGGCTCCATTAGTGAAACAAAACTAGAGAACATACAGAAGTTCCCTAAGCTGTCCCAACTTGTTTGTACCCCTTTGTTGATGTCACCAATTATTTGATCATTGGGATGACATCTAACCCACTTAGGATCATTCTTTAATGAGGATTCTCCTGAGTAATCGACATCTTCAGCAGGTCCTGTTGAACAGCTCTCAAGATTTTCAGACACACTGTTGTCTTGAGCTTGTTCACTTGTTGAACATGTCTGTCCACTGTTGAACATATCACTAGAGGATTCAGGAAAATCAGCTTTCATAGGCTCAGGACATGTAGTTGTAATTAGGTCAGTACGCTTATTCACACAGGGTGTTTTGACATAATCATCATCATGCCCATCATGATTAACAGGTTCCACACTGGATGTAATGGAAGCTTTTGAGTCCTCTTCACTGTTTGAATGCATGAGATCATCAAAGTTTAATTCTCCTGAGACTGATTCAGGAACAGCTTTGCTGGAAGCATTTTTGGACTCTTCAAAGGTGAGATTGATAGATTCATCTATCACCTTTCTTTTGTTGTTGTACACTCTATAGGCTTTGGAGATAGCAGAGTAACCAACAAACACACCTTCATCAGCTTTTGGTTCAAACTTTGCCAGCTGGTCCCTTTGATTCAGAATGAAGCAGGGACACCCAAACACATGGAAATAACTGACATTTGGCTATCTCCCTTTGAGCAGCTCATAGGGAGTCTTGTTGAACCTTTTCACCACTAAGGATCTGTTTTGAGTGAAGCAGGAAGTGTTAACAGCTTCAGCCTAGAATGATGAAGGTAAAACAGATGCACACAGCATGGTTCTAGCAGCTTCAATGAGAGTTCGGTTTCTCCTTTCAGCAACTCCATTTTGTTGTGGAGTTCTTATAGCTGAAAAGTTTTGAGTGATTCCTTTCTCTTCACAGAAGTCTTCAAGAGTACTGTTTCTGAATTCAGTACCATGATCACTTCTGAGCTGCTTAACTTGAGCAGAGTTCAGCATTTCCATCTTTTTCACAAATCCGATAATTTCTCTAGCAGCCTCTCCTTTGCTCTTTAGGAAGATAACCCATGTGTACCTGGAGAACTCATCAACCATTACTAGAGTGTATTTTCTTCCTCCTAGACTTGGGACATTGACAGGTCCAAACAAGTCCATATGGATTAAGAAAAGAGGAGTATCAATAGAAGAATTATGCTTGGATTTAAAAGATGATTTCCTCTGCTTGCCTTTCTCACAAGCTGTGCAGAGTTTATCCTTAACAAAGGTCATAGAAGGCAAACCTGTCACTAACTCTTTCTTACAGAGTTTGTTGATGTTCTTGAAGTTCAGGTGTGACAGCCTTTTGTGCCATAACCAGTTTAGGTCCGCATTTGTTCTTGTGAGAAAACAAGTTTCAACTGTGGGATCAGCAGATTGCATGTCCACAACATATACACCTTTCTTACGTTGAGCACACAGCACAACTTTGCTGTGGGGATCCAATATGTAACCCAGATGCTCATCAAAGTTAACCTTGTAGCCAGCATCACACAGTTGACTTATGCTAACAAGGTTATGTTTCAGCCCAACCACATTGGCTACTCTTTTGAACACTGCAGCACCAGCTTTAAGAGTTCCATATCCCTCAGTGGATCCCTGTACATTATCACCAAAGGTGACTTTTGGCCCTTTTTCAGGCCTGAGATCACTTAGCAGGTCCTTACAACCTGTCATGTGCCCTGAGCAGCCACTGTCCAAGTACCAAACCTGGGATGGTTGTTTTTCCTGCAGAGTGACAAGAAGAATATTAGTCATTTTAAGGGGAACTCATCACAGAGATGAGTTCTCCAACTTCATCAACATTTGTTGATGGACTTGTGATATCAACACTAATATTCCCTATTTGAATGGTATCAGTTTGGATATCATTCTCATTGACTAAGATGTTTCCAACACTATTTTTGTTAGCAGTGAGGGAACCACCAGAGTCAGCAGGCCTCATGTCCTCAGTTTCAGGACAGTCTTTGGCCAGATGTGTCTTCATTCCACATTTATAGCATTTTCTCCTTTTAGCATTTTTGGAAGAAGACCTTTCAGAAACACATTCTGAGTTATTTCTGTTGATTCTATCAGTAGGTTTAGCAAACTCATTTCTATTTGATGAATCAACAGCTTGAGTGGAAAGTTCAATAGCCACAGCTTTGCCTGTCTCTTCTTTCCTCTTTTTAGGAGGGCAGATTTCAAAGATGGGAAGCTTAATTGGCTTTTGAACTTCCACAGGTTTAGGAAACTTATTCCCAACTCTCTCAGGCTGAGCAATGGCTTTGCCTTTGCCCTTCCTGAGATGTGATTGATGCTGCCTATCAACATAATCATTATTTCTGGTTTTGAAAAACTTATTCTCAATTAAAACCAGTTTACCACTATGATTAGAGAACTTATTTGAAATCACAGCAGGTTTGCCTTCAACATGAGTTACCTTTTGAAAACTTATTTTCAAAATGTTCAGCATTAAAAAGATTAGTATGCCTTTTACCATCAGCTTTAGATCCAGAGCCTGTTTTGTCAGCAGGCTTGGTGTCCACAGCTGCAGTTTGGACATGTTTTCCTTTCTTTTGCTTGTGTGAATCAGCAGAGCACTTAGCAAACTGATTTGATGGAGAACTCATTCCATCAGCAGATTTTGAGCTAGGTTCACACGAGCTGTCAGTGTTTTGAGGCCTGACAAACCTGTTTGTTGAGATTAATTTACCATTCACTTTTTGAATAAAAGTGTTTGGAAGCTCACCAAGAGTGGACAAGTCTTCTTTCAGATTAATAACCTCAACAATAGAAGCTGCTGTGTCAAGATCCCCTCCAAGATAGGCTTGGATTTGTGCAGGGATCTGCTGACTTATGCAATGGCTGACTTTTTGTGCAGATTGGCACCAAGAGTCAACTATCTTTTGAAGCTTAGCATGTTTTATATCTGTTTCTCTCTTTTCTTCTAGTAAAATGGAGTTGATGTGTTTTAATTCATCAAGCACAGTTTCCAACTTATTGAAACTGTCCAGTTTACTGGATTTTGTTTCAAGATCAGCTTTAAGCTTAGAGATTTCAGATGATAAAACAGTATGCTTCTCAACAGTAGCTTTTAGCTCAACAAGCATATATTCAAACATTTTAACTTTTTCTTCAGAACTGTAATTAATAAAATTTTGTACCTTATACATCATTGTAGGGTTCCAGTTCTCCAAGCTGCTGAAGGCTTCAGCTTCAGCCAGATCCTGTTTGAAGTTGCTTGTTGATGGGACATCAGTGTTGGCCATCAGACATTGATTGTCTTCTTCATCTGAAGATGAATCAGACTCCTCCCAGTCACAAGTCTCTGCCATGAGTCCCTTTTGTCGGTTGGAAACCACTGAGTTTTCCAACTTCCTCAGCTTAGCCATGGCCTTAAGGTACTTAGTCCTATAGCCATCATCCCTGTTTGTCTTGTGTGGTTTGGATGATTGACCAACAGCTTTTGACACACAGTCAGCAGCTATATGGCCAGTTTTGCCACATTTGAAACACTCAGCTTTGGTCTTGTCAAATGCCTTCTTTTTGACAGCATTTGAACTTCCCTGCAGCATGTTTCTTCCAAACCTTTTCTTGTTGAACCTTTTGACAAGCATGGCTATCATTTGCTCATCATCTAGTTTAGCAAGCTCTGCATTGTCTTCCTCATCTGACATTTCCTCTTTATCATCAGCCTGTTGATCAGGTTGAGTGAACACATCAACCACCTGATTTCCAGGATGTCTCACACTGGCCACAAAGGTTGCACCTCTCTTAGACATTTCCAAGGCATTTCTCTTCTGTTGCCTTGACTGCTCATCATTCAGTAAGGATCCATACAAGTTAACAAGATCCATACTTCTGATGGTACCTGAAATTCTTAAAATTGTGGAAAAATAATTCCATTCTTCAGGCAAGATGTCTAAGAATTTATTCACCAGAGTCAGGCTATCCTTAGTGATCCCAACAGCTTTGAGATCATTGACAAGAGCAGTAAACCTGGTGTAGGTTTCTGTGAGAGTCTCCTTTGGTTTTACAAAGAAGAGTTCATACTGTCTAACAAGATTGTTAATCCTGTTGTCCAGTGTGATTGTGGGTCCATCATAGACGGTACACAAAGTATCCCACATCTCCTTTGCAGTCTTCATCTTTTCAACCTGTTTGAACACATCATCAGGCAGAGAGATAACCAGGTTATTCCTGGCCTTTGCATCCAGAGCCACCAGTCTTTTGTCTTCATCAGACCATTGAGCTTTAGCTTTCTCAAAGGTTCTGATTTCAGGAGCAGCTCCTTCAACAGCTGGAGTTATGGTTGTAACAGAGGTTGGCACATAGGGACCCTCCATTACAATCTCTAGTAGTTGTACATCCAGATTCTCTAGGTAGAGCATCATTCTGCACTTCCAACCAGCGAAGTTCTGATGATTGAACTTTGGAGGTTTGCTCATTGAACCATTGTCATAGTATGAGGAACTTGCAGCACTGTTGTCCATGGAAACTTTGGGAGAATGAGAGATCTAGAATGACACACACTCTAAACAGGCTTTGATACCAGTTGTAGGTCCCAAAAGATATCCCAAGTATATAGCCTTAAGGTGTAGAGGGGGGGGTGAATACAGCTATTTAAAAACTACACACAATTTTCTTAATGTTTGTATGTATTATCAACAAATGTTAATTACAAACGAGCTTGAATGCGGAAAGGTTCAAGCTGATATAACAGATACAACAGTATGTTTAACTAGTCTAAGACAGACTTAAACTAATTACAATGAATACACTCACTAAGAATCACTCACTGTGTTTACAAGACTCAGAGGAACAGCTTGGATAAGAACAGCTTAGACACAGAGCACTGTTTTATCCAAGCAGACTTGCATGCATGAAAGACACACTTGAATGCACGTTTACTCTTGGGTTCAGCACTTAGCTTTTTGGCTTAACCTTTCAATCCTTGGAAGTTTCTTTTTATACTCACTCAGAGGATCTAAGAGAAGCTTCTTCATTGGACGAAAGGAAAAAGGGAAAGTCTTGTTGAAAAGACAACATAAACTTTTCTGCACAATCTGAAAAGCAGACTTGTCTTCATGTGGGCAGAACTTTTGTCTTTTCACTTTGTCTACTGTTGCATTAGCTTTAACTAAATAAGGAATGTCAACTTTGTGTCTTTCTTCCTTTGTTAAGGCCTATTTTGATATAAGAAAAAGGTCTGTCACCCTTTTTCAAATATCCTTTTGTCTTCATGTAACAGAACAGCGTGGGCAGGCTGTGCAGTTCTGATTTCCACTTTGTCTTCGACTTTGTAAACTGATCTGTTAGCCAAAAACAATACATGATGACTTGGAAATATATTTCAAAAAGTGTTTAGCCTGTTCACAAAGAACAGGTTCTGTTCACAAAGAACAGAACACTTGTATCTGCCTAAGCTGCTCATCAGTGTAGAGCAGCGTAGACAGTTTCTGCTCAGCCTGTTCAGCAGATAGAACAGCTTGGACAAACTGTCTTTGTTGCAACGAATGCAACACATAGAACAACTTTGGCTGATATTGCAAATCACTTAAACGGTTTCAATAAGGCATAAACAGGCCTTAAATTATACCTTTCAAGTGCATTAACAGGTTTGATTAAGAATCTCCCCCTCAGATGCAGAACAGGTTTGACTGAGGCCTTTTTGTGCCTAACACAGACCATAAAAGCCTTCAGCATATTCTGAATCAGAAAGAGTTGAATATGAGGCAACGTCGTTGGGTTGAACTACTTAGCGATTACGACTGTGAGATTCGTTATCATCCGGGGAAGGCGAATGTTGTAGCTGATGCCCTGAGCCGAAAGGAACGGGTTAAACCATTGAGAGTCCGAGCTTTGGTCATGACTATACAGTCAAACCTAAACTCTCAAGTCCGCGAGGCGCAAGAAGAAGCAGTCAAGGAAGGTAATCTACTGGATGAAGCCTTGAGAGGTATGGATAAGCAGTTTGAAATCAAGCCAAATGGATGTCGGTACTTCATGCGCAGAATTTGGTTACCAAAATTCGGAGGAGTAAGGAAGCTAGTCATGGATGAAGGGCATAAGACAAGATATGCTATTCATCCAGGGTCAGATAAGATGTATCACAACTTGAAGGGAATGTACTGGTGGCCAAACATGAAGGCTGACATTACTACCTATGTCAGCAAGTGCTTAACATGTTTGAAGGTTAAGGCTTAGCACCAAAAACCATCAGGATTGCTAGTTCAACCAGAAATACCCCAGTGGAAGTGGGAAAACATCACCATGGATTTCATCACCAAGTTGCCAAAGACTTCTGGAGGTTATGACACCATTTGGGTAATTATGGATCGACTTACCAAAACTGCACACTTCCTGCCAATCAAGGAGACTAATAAAATGAATAAGTTAACACGAATCTATCTTAAAGAAGTCGTCTCAAGGCATGGAGTGCCAGTATCAATTTTATCAGACAGGGACAGCCGGTTCACATCAAGATTTTGGCAGTCATTGCAAGAAGCACTGGGTACACGTCTAGATATAAGCACAGCCTATCACCCGCAAACGGATGGTCAGAGTGAAAGGACGATTCAGACTTTGGAAGACATGCTAAGGGCATGTGTTATCGACTTTGGCAAAAGTTGGGACAGACACCTGCCATTAGTTGAGTTTTCCTATAACAACAGCTATCACTCGAGCATTAAGACCGCCCCATTCGAGGCACTCTACGGACGAAAGTGTCGATCACCACTTTGTTGGGCTGAAGTAGGAGATAGTCAGATTACTGGACCTGAGATCATCCAGGAGACTACAGAAAAGATAGCCCAGATTCGTAACCGATTAAAGATCGCGCGGGATCGACAGAATAGTTATGCAGACGTTCGACAGAAGGATTTGGAATTCCAAGATGGAGATCATGTAATGTTGAAAGTCTCGCCTTGGAAGGGCGTAATCCGTTTTGGGATACGAGGAAAACTCAATCCTCGTTATATCGGACCATTCAAGATCACCAAAAGAATTGGCCCGGTAGCCTACCGACTCGATCTGCCCCCAGAACTTAGTAACGTTCATAGTACCTTCCACGTGTCCAATCTTAAGAAACGCCTGGCTGATGAAACACTCGTTATACCCATGGACGAGCTAGAGTTAGATGATAAGCTGAACTTCATTGAGCAACCTGTAGAAATAACGGACCGAGAAGTCAAGAAATGTTGGTACACCCTGTGTGACGATAGCAGTCTAATCGATCTAACATTGTGGTTTAAGTAATATTCAACATTGTGGTTTAACGAGTGCTTGATATATGTGTTTATATATGTTTAATAGTAATTGATTGTATGTTTGAACTTGATGTAACATATTACAAGAAGTTCAAACATAAAGATCAAAGTTTAATTCAAGCATAAGTAAAAACTTAAGTTTCAACACTTAGGTTTTTGAGTAAATGAGTTAGATTCGAATCAGTTAAGGCTTGGCATTCGAATGTAGCCATAGATTCGAATGAAGACCAGATTCGAGAGTGTCTTTGTGGACAGACTCCAATGGGCCTTGGGCCAGATTCGAGTTTGGCCCACAACAGACTCGAATCAGGGTCTATAATTAGGGATAGACTCGAGATATTATCAGACTTTTTGCAGAATTCGTGAGTGATTAAGCATAAAGCGATCTCGAGTTTATCAGCTAGGTGAGTGCTGTTTCGGAGAGAATTAGTTCGTAGGATCGTTCGTCAGTCGTTCGTTCAGCGTCTAATAGTCTCCGTGTTTCGTAGTTGAGAGTTGTCCGTCTACCCGTTAACGAGGATTCCGCACTCGTTGACGGCTCCGCGTCTAGATAGATCTCGTATAGTGGTAGACCTTACAAGTGGTATCAGAGCCTACGGAGTGTTCTTGGTGTTCTTCGTGTTCATCAAATACATTCTACGTTTCTTGACGCTAGTTGGACGGTTTTTCTCTCAAAATCGAGTTTTTGAGCTTAGCAAACTTATATTCAGAAAATACTTTGTGGTTTTTCTCGTTTTTGATCGAAACCATTATTTTTCGTTAGAAAGTTACTGGTTTAATCTGAAAATCTTTAAAAAATCAAAGTATTAACTGTTTTTCGAGTTTGCGGCGCTCGAATCTAATAGGGGTAATTAGGGTTACACTTTAGTCTCGAGTCTAACCTAAATCTGCTCCTTTTGAGTCTGTTTCAGTGGGTTTCGAATCTGTGTCGAGTTTGTGCTTCATTTGAATAGGGTCTCGAGTCTGTCTAGTTTCGAGTCTAGTTCGAGTCTAGTCTAGTTTCGATAAGTGTTTCGAATCTGCTGATTACCTCGAGTTTGCTAACCTTCGAATCTAAGGAAATTTCGAATCTGACATATTTCGAGTTTAATTGAATTAAAAAACTTAATCGAATTTAATCCCAAAAGATTTAACCTTAATTAGTTTCGAATCTACCTAGATTCGAAAAACTTAGTCTAAATCAGTTTCGAATTAAATTTATTAAGTTCAAATTCAATTACTTTCGAAAAGATGTCGAATCTTCAGAAATTCCTAGAAATGGACCACGAGGTTGGGAAGGCAAATGCACCACCTAAGCTGATGAGGGTCGAGGATTATTACTGGTGGAAAGACCGATTTACTGATTTTGTGCGATTTAACGACATGCGCATGTGGGTGTGCATCGACGAAGGGTATATTCCACCGGTCTCAGAAGTAGAAGGCCGTCAGAAGGTCTTGTCATACCAAATGATGAAGGAGGATGACAAGAAACTGTTTGAAGCCGAAAACAAAGCTTTCTCTATAATCTGTATGGCTTTACCTCAGGATATACTGCACACATTACGGACTCAAAACACGTCGAAGGAACTTTGGGAGTCTCTCGAGAAAAGGTGTGAGGGTAATCCTAGGGTGCGTAGAAAGCGTACAGAGCTGTTAAAACAACAGTTTGCGATTTTCAAGGCAATTAAGGATGAACAGCTGGATGATATTATCACCAGGTTCTATCACCTGATAACGGAACTTGAAAGTCATGGAATTGAGTATTCTGACACTGACAAGAACAACAAGCTTCTTGATGCCTTACCAGCCAAATGGGCTATGTATGTGGCAATGACTAAGCTAAATGAGGACAAGTATTATACTCAATCTCTCGATGACATTGTGGGAACGTTGAGGGCATATCACTTCGAGTTACTTAAGGCCAAGACTGATTACGAGCAAGTCCAGAATCCAGCAATGTATTTTGGAAAGACAACAAGATCTTCAGTGACAGCCGAACCGAAGACTGCTACAGCGTTTTTCACGGGAGAAACGTCATCACCAGCAGAGTCTGAAGATTCTGTGAATCGCGCGTTCTTAGGATTAGGAAGATCGGAAGAACCGCAACCTCAAGTTCAACAGGCATCGACATCTCAGAGCTATTCAAAGATGCCCATGAGCGCAAAGTCGGCGGAAGAACATCTGAATCTGCTTGCTTCTTTTGTGGCCGCATATGGAAATTGTGTTCAGGGAAAGATTAATGATCCGGCTCTATGGGACGAAGATTACGATCAGGTCGACCCTGATGACTTAGAGGAAATGGATCTTAAATGGCAACTGGCCATGGTAACCCAGAGGGTTAAGAGATTCATTAAGAGAACTGGGAGGAATCTGCAGATGAATAACAAGGGGATAGGATTTGATAAGTCCAAAGTCAAATGCTACAACTGTCAAGGATTGGGACACTTCGCCAGGGAGTGTCAGCGACCGAAGGTAGAGACATACCAAGGACAGAGTCAGCATCAGGGACAGTACCAAAATCAGTCCCAACAACGATATCTTCCAAGTTCATCAACTGGTCAAGCCAACCTAGCGGGTCTTCTATCCAATGTCACTTCAGATAGACAGCTAGATGGTACCTATGACTGGAGTTCACATCCTGAGTCGAATGCTAGAGCCTTCATGGCTGAAGTCACAGAAACGGGGTGTGATGGGGACGAGCAGATCACACGGGACAGCAGTCCGATGTGGGTAGAGAAGGCGAATGATCAGACAGTGCTGGAGTTTGCTGCTCAGATGGCCAACGTGGAGTCTGATAACTTTAAGGTTAGTCTATCTTACTCTCTATTTCGTGAATTATGTGTTTTGTGTGTTACTTCTAATGATAGGTTAAATCTAGTCTTAGAATCACATAAAACCATATCTGCTCAAAATGAGAACTTAAAAATAGAAAATGCTAGCCTAAACGATATCAAGCAAGATCTTAAAGAAAAGCTTAAGGCTGATGCTCAAGACGTAGTAGTTCTAAAAGACAAACTCAGTGAGCAGTGTGTTAGGATAGAGCTAATGTATGAGCACGTAGAAGCCTTGACCAAAAGTCTTAAGGACAAGGATATAGAGCTAGCCGAAACAAAGGTTAAGGTAGCAGAGGCAAATAGCAAGTTGGAGAAGTTTAGGAATTCGAGCCTGAACCTAGGGAAAGTCTTAGATGCCCAAAGACAGTCTTAGAAGCCATTAGGTCTAGGATTTCACGAAATTTCTCCACCTTTCAATGCGAACTATGTGCCTCAGCCTCAGGAGAAAACTGACAAGTCAGTAGACTTAGAGGACCTACCTGAACCGACACCAGAGCCTATAGTTGAAAATACACCTAAGGTGGCTGACTCAACCGTCAAGGTTAAGAAAGTAAAGTTTGTGTCTTCCTCCAGTGAAACACCTGCAGGAAAACAGAAAATTGCTTGGGCTGATCAAGTCGATGAGCCAGACACCGAAGATGTACCAAAGGAAATAGACACTAGTGAGACACCTAGATCTAAGGGAACACACAAAAAGTCCATAGATAAGATGTCTTGCTTTAGATGTCACGAGAAGGGGCATGTTGCTTCTCACTGTCCACTTAGGAAAGCCGATGTTACACCTAAGACAGTGAACCCAACACCTGTTAAGCCCTCAACCAGTGTGGCAAGCAGCAGTAGTTCTCAACCTACCGAGAAAACTGTGCAGGCCGCACCCAAACAAGTTGTGAAAAACACACCGGTTAAGGTTGGACCAAAGGAAGTGATTAGGACAAATTCACCGAATCGTGTCAATAATCAATCTAGGTCAGCACCACAACAAGTCTATAGGAGCACAACACCTAGCAGGTCACACACTCCAGTTAGGTCTCATACTCCAGTTAGACAGTATGCACCGGTAAGAGCTCAGGGATCTCAGTCCGAAATGCCATATAATAGGAATTATTCTAGAGCTCCACAACAAATGCCTACTCCAAGGCAAAGAGTGAACTTAAATCACTCGGCACCACAACAGAACCCAGTTCAAAGGCCCAAGTCACCTGAAAGGCGAGATGGGTATTTGAAAGAGTTCGAGTATGTGGACGAGAATGGTATTACCAAGTCAGTCATGGCTTGGGTTCCCCGTGATAACTAACCTCTTTTCTTTCATGTGCAGGAGATAACTACAGGTCCAAACAACAAGTGGTTCGTCGACAGTGGTTGCTCCAGGCACATGACGGGGGAAAGAAGTCTGCTTACAGACTTCAAGGGGGGAAATCGGGGATTCGTATCATTCGTGGGTAACAAAGGTGGAAATATCACGGGTACCGGAGTGGTCACTAATGGGACAATCACGTTGGACCAAGTTTATCACGTTGATAAACTGGTTCACAATCTCATTAGTGTATCTCAAATCTGTGATAAGAAGAACTCGGTGTTATTTACTGACACTGAGGCGTTAGTGCTAAAGCCGGGATTCAAAATTCCTGAAGAATGGGTATTGATGCGGGCGCCAAGGAAGAACGACTTGTACATGTTGGATATGAACAAGCCGGAGAGTTCGATGGGGCCAATTTGTCTATTATCCAAAGCTTCGGAGACGGAATCGGTACTATGGCACAGACGCATGGCTCACCTGCACCTAAGGAAGATGAATTACATAACGAAGAATGGACTGGTGCAGGGTGTGCCATTGAAGAGCTTTCAGTTCGAGGACAAGTGTCTACCGTGCATGAAAGGCAAACAGCATAATAAGACACACAAGTCCAAGAAGCAGAATTCAATCGCCTCAACATTCGATTTGTTTCATATGGACCTTTTCGGCCCTATCAACAAAAGGAGTATAGGAGGTAGTTGGTTTTGCTTAGTTATCACTGACAATTACTCACGTTTTTCTTGGGTTTTCTTTATAGGTACAAAGGACGAGATGGCTTCAAAGCTCATCGGGTTCTTAGAACAAGTGGAGAACTCATACGGAAAAAGGGTTAAACATATTCGTAGTGATATGGGACTGAATTTAAAAACTCTGTAATTGGTGTATATTGCCTATCAAAGGGCATAGTGCATCAATTCAGTGCACCATATGAACCTCAACAAAATGGGGTGGCCGAAAGTAAAAATAGAACATTGATTGAGGCTGCAAGGACTAGGCATTCGGATTCAAATAGAGTCCTTACAGTCAAATCATTGAACAAAACATGCTATGAAATTTTGAATAAACGGCCACCCAACTTAACTGGATTCGAACCGTTTGGTGTACCATGCACTCTTTTACGAACAAAACATCAACCGAAGTTTGGTGAAAAGGCTGACGAAGGATACTTCCTAGGTTATGTGCCTAACTCACCAAACAAACGGGTTTTTAACAAAACGAGTGGTACTGTGGAGATTGTGTATAATATTGAAGTCACAAGTTATACACATGAACCCCAAACTGGTCCGGAATGGTTATTTGACTATGATAAATTGTTTGATTCATTTAACATTCCTTTGGATGATACTGCAGGTACAATCGAAAAAGACATGGCAACGTTGCACCTGAATGACGATGGCCATATCTTTCTGAGGACCACGTTCGAATCTACATCCCAACCTACTGCGACAGTAGATGGATCTCCAGAAGTTGCTGATCAAGAAGCACCTACCACTGAGAATCAGACTTAGGCATCAAGTTCCAACTCTGAGGAAAACGTCCATGAGGAGGAAAATGTAGAAGCTGAGCCTGTTCCCCCATTAGGTGAAATAGGATCTAACTTAGGAGATAATCTAAGGGTTGATGAAATAGAGACCTCTAGGATTAACAAGAACCATCCAATAGAAAGCATCACAGGAAATCCTAACGAGGGTGTGAGGACTCGGAGTAGTGTAAATAACAACACTGTGTTGTTGTCGATGATAAACGACTCCGAGGCATATCACACATGTCTATATTCATGTTTCATATCGCAAGTAGAGCCTAAGAATGTGCAAATGGCACTTAAGGATAACTCCTGGGTTGAAGCGATGCAGGAAGAACTTTCACAATTTAGGAAACTAGAAGTGTGGGAGTTAGTTCCATTACCTCGAGGGGAAGTTGCCATAGGAACCAAATGAGTTTTTAAGTGCAAAAGAGACTATCGGGGTATAGTCACGCGTAACAAGGCTAGCTTAGTTGTAAAGGGTTTCAACCAAGAGGAGGGAATCGATTACAACGAAGTTTTTGCACCAGTAGCAAGGCTAGAAGCCATCAGGTTGTTTTTAGCTTTTGCCTCCTTCAAGGGCTTTAAAGTATATCAGTTAGATGTTAAGAGTGCTTTCTTGTATGGGAAAGTGAAGGAGTTGGTGTACGTAGAACAACCGCCCGGATTTACAGATCCAAAATATCCTGATAGAGATAACGCTCTATATGGATTGCATCAGGCACCTAGGGCGTGGTATGAGACTCTATCCAACCATCTGTTAGAAAATGGTTTTAAGAGGGGTAGGATAGATAGTACTCTCTTTGTTAAGAGAAAGGGAGATCACTTTATCTTGGTACAAGTGTACGTCGATGATATCATCTTTGGATCATCAGACGAACAGATGTGCAAAGATTTCGAGAAGGTGATGAAGTCTAAGTTCGAGATGAGTGCTATGGGAGAGTTGAATTTCTTTTTAGGGTTACAAGTTGACCAAAAGAAGGAAGGGATGTTTATCCATCAGACTAAGTATGTCTATGACATCTTAGAACGGTTTGGGATGGAAGGAACTAAGTTGACTGCCCATTTCAGCACGCCGATTCAAGTGAATTATAATCTCGGGCCGGGTACTGAAAGTGATACCGATGTGGATCCGACTTTATATCGGGCCATGATTGGGTCACTTATGTATTTAACTGCTTCAAGACCTAATATTATGTTTGCTGTTTGTATTTGTGCTAGGTTTCAAGCGAATCCGAAGGAGATGCATATGAAAGCTGTGAAGCGGATTCTACGATACCTCAAGTCGAAACCGAAGCTGGGACTTTGGTATCACGCGGAGGGAGATCTAGAGTTGGAGGCGTTCACTGATTCTGACTACGGAGGATGCAGCTTGACGCGCAAATCAACAACTGGAGGTTGTCAGTTCCTAGGAGGGAGACTGGTATCCTGGCAATGCAAAAAACAAACATCGGTAGCCGTGTCAACGTGCGAGGCCGAGTATGTTGCTGCTGGTAGTTGCTGGTCACAGGTTCTGTGGATACAACAACAATTGCGGGATTACGGTTTGGCTTACACTCAAACTCCAATTAGGATAGACAATCAATCTACAATTGCTATAACAAATAATCCAGTTAAACATAATAAAACAAAGCACATAGACATTAGGCATCATTTTATTCGTGATTGTGCTGAAAAGAACTTAATCAAATTGGTAAAAGTGGCAACAGAAGATAATAATGCAGATTTATTTACCAAAGCATTTGATAAGTCACGGTTTGAGTATTTAATTCAACTGAATGGAATGCGCAACCCAGAGTAAATTGACCTTAGTAGTAGTAGCTTATTTTCTTTCTTTACAGTAGTCTGCTAAGTTAGGAAAGTTTCTATTTTTAGCAAGTTTCTATTTTTAGTAAGTTTCTATTTTTAGTAAGTTTTTGGTTATCTTATTTTATTGCTATTTCTTATGAAAAACAAAATAAAAAAGAGAGAAAATCATAAAAATACAAAAAAAAAAAGAGAATATCAGAAAAGGAGTTAAGTCTTAGATACATAGGTTCAAAGTGACGAAAATTAGCACAGTCGTTACAAACTCTAAGTGTTTAGGCTTTCACACATAATGCAACTAAATTCTAAGTGTTATACTTTATTTAGTTTGATGTGTTGGTAGGCATAATACATATAGGGAATCTCAAGGCTAATAAAATATTCTAGAAAAAGTCAAGCGTGTCACTAACTTAGATGTATGACCATTCGGTCTTAATTTTTATGTACAAGACATACAAACTTTGAGTCTAAATGAGGTATGCAAACTTTCTGGGGATGTATGGCAACATCAAATACATCTCAAAATGGAAAGAATAGAAAAATCATACAAAATTGAGAGTCGAAAACATGCAACTCTGTTGTACGTAAGTACAGACCTGTTGTCTCTGTTTAGATTCGGGTTAGCAGATATGTTGCTTTGTTGTACGTCAGTACAGACCTGTCACCGCTGTCTGCTAACTTTAAAAATAAACCTTAAGTCGAACTAAGACACTTTGTTGTATGAAAATACAGACCTGTGTCCGATGTTTGTCTTTTAAAGAAAGTTTGCAAATACCAACAAGTTAGAATCTTTGTATGTGTGCCTTGATCATAAAAGTATGTCTATGTCTGAGTCACGTAAGATAATTTCCTGATAAATAAAAACGCCAAGGGATGTTCCGAAATGTAGAGTGTTTAAAGGGGTAAAATACCAACAATCGGATAAATAGGTATGTCACGACAAACAATCAAAGGAATCAAAAATTCCTAAGTGTGAAAGTTTAAGTACTGAAAGTAAGTATCAGACATCGCTATCTGATTGAACCTTTCTTAGACTATACTCATCAAAAATATTTTGTTTAGAGTTTAGCATAGGCTGTTAATTTTTAATAATAAGTTTAGTGTAAGTCTCAGTTAAATTTTTAGTCAAGTTTAAAATTTTCTATGTTTACTTATCTTATTTTTATTTTTTTTTATTTTTTACCTTAGTTTATTTTATTTTATTTTATTTTAGTTTAGTTTAATTTTTACTTAGGTAAAAGGTCAAAAATTACTGAAGGTGCATTCAAAGTTGGATAAAATAAACATTGCGAGAAATATCTGTGCTTAGGGTAAAAGAATTGGCATAGTTTATCTAGTTACACAATACCGTAGAAAAAGGTTGAAAAAGTTGAAGTTATTTCAAAAATTTTCGAAATTTTTCTAAGTGTTTGGTTTTTTTTTCGAGTTTAGGACAGACTCGAATAAGGAAGGCTTCGAATCTGTCAGTAGATTCGAGTCTATCCTTAGACTCGAAGGTTGTTAGTATATATAGGTCAACAGTGAAGTCATTTATTTCTTACTGTTCTCGAATCTACTTGCTCGAATCTAACAAGGCGACTTCGAATCTATCTTCGAGTCTATCGTTTCTCTCCTAAACGACATTTTGTCGAGTTTGAAGCTAGTGTGTTCGATTCTACTCTGGTTTCTAGGTATAATCAACTTGATTGTACAAGATTCATGAAGTTTTATACACTATTTTAGGCTAAATCATCGATTTTTTGAAGGTTCAAGGGTCGAAATAGGGTTTTTCCTAAATTACCAAGTTTGGGCCGATAGACAATCAAATTAAAGGCATATATCTGTGATTAGTAACTAGTAGGACTAATGAATGTAATTTTCTAAGTCCAAAAAGGTTAAAATCAAGAGATTTGGTCCTTGAATAAAAAACAGCCATTCGAATCTGTTCATGGGTTTCTCGAATCTGTCATTAGATTCGAGATGACCATGACATTCGAATCTGTCCATTACACTCGAATAGGGACAATTCGAATCTGTTACTTTCGAATCTATCATTTTATTTGCACTATTTAACTTAAATATTGTTAAACTTGTAGAAATTTAATTGTGTTGGATTTTGTACTTAAACAAGTTCAAAATAAAACAGATTTAAATTTAAACAAGTTTATTGATTTTTAATGAATCTAATACTTTTGTTTATTGTGCAGAAATGGCTGTTCGAGCGTTTGTGCCTAAGCACAATATGGTGCTTCATCCAGATCTGAATCTCCCTGAGGCGCAGGGATTCCGTCAAGTGCTTGATTTTCTCGTTGAATCTAGAATCGGATTTGCACTGTCGCATAATGTGCAGCTTGTGTTACCATACATTCGTCAGTTTTACGATCATTTGCAGGTAGACTGCTCGGTCACACCGACAGTTCTACGCACTCGTATTGCAGGACAGCCGTTGGTATTCTCGGCAGATATGCTTCGTCAAGTGCTGCAGCTGGGCACACAAGAAGAAGAAGCTGGTCCAATAGAGTTTCCTTTGAGCATAAGGCAAGCGGCCTTTCTGAGAATGGGATACAGTCAAGATGTGACGAAGGTGTCATACATGAAAAGCGGCTTAATAGGGCAATGGAGGTTTCTGGCACATGTTTTCATGGTGTGCTTTGCTCCAAAGAAAGCGGGGTTTGATTTTATGGTTGCGAAGATGCAATCGGGGATAGTCGCTATGGTTTATAATCGCCCATATAGTTTTTCGGAGATGTTCTTCTCGGAATTTGTTCACCAGATAACCACTCCTGAAAATCAACAGTTTTTGCTATATCCAAGGTTCATTATGATGTTGATCAGGCATTTTTTGCCAAATTTGCCGCCGTCAAATGACTTTCTGAGCGTTGCTATTATGGACAAAAGGATTTTCGCTGACTGTTCCTCACACAGAGGAAGGTTAGCTGTTCCTCTTGAGCGTCCATTATTTGGAGCAATTTTGGATAGGGAATTTCAAGCTCCGGATGATGCCAACTGGGCAGGGGTCGTTGAATTTCAACCGCAACAACAACCACAACAACGTCAACAACAACAGCAACCGCGTGCTCAAAGACGTCGACAAAGACCATCAGCGAGTCAAACTCAGGCATCAAGGCCTTCGACAAGTCAGCAACCAAATATTCAAGAAGCCGGGCCCTCAAATGTTCAAGAAGCCGGGCCCTCGAATGTTCCGCGCGAAGCTGAATAGCTATGCCAGACGCTTAATGAAATCTGGGAGGCAGGGCCTCATGCAAACGAAGATGTGGCTGCAGCACTAGTAGGTGAGTTGCTCAGTCCACCAGAAGGAGAGGAAGACGTATTAAAAGATGTTGAAGAATATGTGCCCGAGCAGGCCGATAAAGTTTTGTCATCTTCAGAAACCGAGTCGGAAGAGATGGAGGAGATAGAGGTTGAAGCGCCTGATTCAGTGTCTATAGAACCTAGTATTCAGATTGGAACGTATGGATCTAGGTTAGTTATCAATGAAGAAGGATCGAGGAGGAGAGAGGCAAGGGAATCTGATGATTCAGATTTTGAAGAGGATGAAGTTGCTCCCTTGGTGACTCGGCAAAGGGCCAAGCGTCACCGGTTTATGCAAGGGACATCCAGCATCCGATGCACAACAACCTCAACCTCAAACTCAAGAACCACAAGCCACCGCTCCACCATCACCACCACCTCAACATGAGCCATATATTCCATCCCCAATTCGCCCAACACCCATACAATCCATTCCATCTACTTCGACCACCTACGCTGACAACCAACGTTTTATGCAGCTTAAGGGACGTGTTGACTTCCAGCATGTTCAAATCTTAAGCCTCACAAAGGCAATCGGCGAAATCCAGGCGCATAATGCAGATCTTGATAAGGATAATGCCGAATTGAAAAAGATAGTGGAGCAAGTTCAGGAAGAGAACGTTGAGTTGAAAACGTTTGTAGCAGATCAGGCCGAAGAATTAAGGGCGATGCGCTCCCTAATCGAGCAGTTAATGAAAAATATACAGGCTCAGGGGGAGACATCGTGCCAAGATCCGAATGTACAAAGGCCAAGAGATGAGGATGATGAAGATAATCAAGGTGATGATCCCAGCCCTAATAGACAGGATGAGCCAGTAGATTTTTCTGCTGCTCAGACTACTCAATCTGAGGGGGAGCCTAGTCTAGGAGGAGAAGTAGGAGGAGCAGGAGGAGAAGCAGGTTCTTCAAGGACTTTAGATAGCGATATGATAGATGCGCTGAAAGATATTGAGGAAGAGCTTATGGAATTTGATTTTGAAGACGAAGTCGAAGAGTTGGAGGAAGGTGAATTCATTCCAGAGGAAGTCGTTGACTGGAAATCGGATGATGAAGTGTTAGATGACGAGGACGATCATGTCAACGAGGTCATAATAAATTCACAACCTGTCACCGAACTGTATGTGGGCAATAATCAGAATGTGATTGATATAGACTACATCAAGATAGCCTCAGTCGAGGACACTGAACTTGAAGAGGCAGAGAAGGAACCATCAAGAGCTGAATTGATGAATCTTTGGTTCAAGAAGGAAGAAACAAAAGAACAGTTGAAGATGAAGAAGAAGATGAGAATACCGAGTGCCGGAAACTTCTCAGGAGGGATTATTAGCTGGTTCTTTGACAGAGAACTGCAGCTGTTTATTTTGAAAAGAAGAGATGGCCTCCAATACTTGAGGCGAACACTGAAAGCGTTTAATTCACTGCCCAAGATTGAAGTTAAAGAATTAGCCTGGAAGGAGCTGATTAATATTGGAGATGATAAGTATGCAGAAGTGATTGAAAGAATTATAAGGAAAGAAGGGCGATCAGGCAAATTTGAGCGACTCAAGCCAAGGACCGGAAAGAGGGTCGAGGATGGATCAAGGATAGATCTTCATACTGGAAGGCCTTGGGCCAGAATGATTTATAAGCCAGTCAAATGCTTGAAGAGAGTGCCAATGAAATCGATGCCACAGAATATTTTGAGCAACATGAAATGGTGGTACCTTGAGATTGACACTGCTGAAGCCATCATGGAGGATCAAGACGAGAATGTCATTTTGAAGGTATATGATCCACTGCATTTGATAAATCTATCAAAGGACGACCTGAAGAAGCTACATGATCAGCCTATCTTCTTTACTGAAGCATGGAGATCTGAAGCCAGGAAGTTCCAGAAGGTAGTTAAAGTTTGTATAGATGTTGGATTATATGCAGGCAGTAGTATATATAGTTCTAGTACTTGAACTTGATATAAATAATTAGAAGCTATCGTCAAGGGGGAGTCTGTTGGTACACCCTATGTGACGATAGCAGTCTAATCGATCTAACATTGTGGTTTAAGTAATATTCAACATTGTGGTTTAACGAGTGCTTGATATATGTGTTTATATATGTTTAATAGTAATTGATTGTATGTTTGAACTTGATGTAACATATTACAAGAAGTTCAAACATAAAGATCAAAGTTTAATTCAAGCATAAGTAAAAACTTAAGTTTCAACACTTCGGTTTTTGAGTAAATGAGTTAGATTCGAATCAGTTAAGGCTTGGCATTCGAATCTGTGATAGATTCGAATGTAGCCATAGATTCGAATGAAGACCAGATTCGAGAGTGTCTTTGTGGACAGACTCGAATGGGCCTTGGGCCAGATTCGAGTTTGGCCCACAACAGACTCGAATCAGGGTCTATAATTAGGGATAGACTCGAGATATTATCAGACTTTTTGCAGAATTCGTGAGTGATTAAGCATAAAGCGATCTCGAGTTTATCAGCTAGGTGAGTGCTGTTTCGGAGAGAATTAGTTCGTAGGATCGTTCGTCAGTCGTTCGTTCAGCGTCTAATAGTCTCCGTGTTTCGTAGTTGAGAGTTGTCCGTCTACCCGTTAACGAGGATTCCGCACTCGTTGACGGCTCCGCGTCTAGATAGATCTCGTATAGTGGTAGACCTTACAAGAAACTCAAGCACAGTCGGATCCCGATAGTAAAAGTTAGATGGAACTCTAAGCGAGGTCCTGAGTTTACATGGGAACGCGAAGATCAGTTCCGAGAAAAATACCCTCAGCTGTTCTCAAATACTCAAGCAGTGGAGAACACTAGCTAATTTCGGGACGAAATTCCCTTAACAGGGGGAGACTGTAACATCCGACACCAAACCAGGTTAGCAACAATGACCTAATCTGTATTTAATAGTCAATTATATCCTAATCAGTGGTCATTAGAAATTAATCAAGTGATTAACAAGGTTTATTAGAATATTCAACTCAATTAGAATCAAATTCATCGGTGCGATGAATCGGGAAATCAATTAATGCGATCAATTTACGATATGAGGGATTAATTCAACTAAGTACATAATTAAATTATGATTAGTGACACTAATCATACACTAATACAATTACTTAACATTAAATATGCAAGACTAAAACAATTCATTAAAACAATGCATTCAAAAGTATTTATGAATTTACAAGAAAAGAGAAATACAAGAATACATTCTAAATACATTTATACAAAAAAAAATGGAAATACACATAATTATGGCCCTATAGGCCGGCCAAGAGGGAAGGACACAAGGACTATGAGAAATAATTTTTTTTACTCAACCTCCATAACCCTTTCACCATCAAATCCTGCAACACCACTCCCCTTTCATTTCAATTGTGATCTTACACTCCACCTCCACTCTTTGAAAGATCTTCTTTTCTCTATAAGTAGAGAGTTTCATCTTCATAATTTTCACACCAAAATATCTCCTTCTCCTCTCTTGAAGCCGGATCCACACACACACACTACATACATTTTCCTTCCAGGTGTTCTTCATTTTATGCAAGTATTCTTGGTGCTTCAGTTTAAGATCCAACTTCTTCTAGTTTGCATCTTTCTAACACATCAAAGTAAGTAAATACTAACTTATTTCATCATACATTTATGTTTATATAAGTCTTGCATAATATATATACTCACCAACAACAACAAGTTTCATAAAAAAACTCAAGTTTATAAGTTTCTAGTTTTTGTTTTTAAGTTGTTTCTTTAAATGTGTTTATGAATATATGAACACATCATAAAAATGTTAATATTATGAAAACATGTGATATATATGTGTTTTATAACTTTTATACAAGTAGTCTTTGAATAAATACCAAGAATCATAAGTTGTTTCATGTTTATAAAACTGCGGATTTTCAGCAGAAAATTTATATCGACTTTGAAAAATCATAACTAATTCATAACTTAACGAAATGAGTTGATTCTTGTCTCAAAAGTTAGATCTATGTCTTAACTACAGATCTGGAATTTTTCATAATTTATTTTGGAGTTTAAGACCTCCAGAAATTATTTGGGACACCGAAAGTTTGACAGCTCAAAAATTGTCAACATATGGTTTTTAACGAGCTTTTTCACCAACCTAAACATCTCGAAAAATGACCGTTCTTGATTCTAAAAATCCTTTGTATATAGTATTTTAATGTCCTAGAAAATGAAAGCCTAAAACGTTTTGGAGCTTGGTCAAAAACAGCCTCAAAGTAGGCCGAAAAACCTCCGAAAAAGCTGAAAAATTATATATATATATATATATATATATATATATATATATATATATATATATATATATATATATATATATATATATAAACTTGACGTTTTAAGCGGATTTTATTTATAAACTTGTAATGTTGGGTGATTTAAAAAATAAAAAATATATATATATATATATATATATATATATATATATATATATATATATATATATATATATCATCATATATTAGAGATATTAAGTCCTTATTATCCTTTAGGGCTCGATTAAACTCATTCGACGCATCATCCATCCATTTACGCTAAATAGCTTTTTATGCTCGTTTTTGCCATCGCAATCTCGGTGAGTTCACATAGCCCCTATTTTCACACTGTTATGTTTTGGGGATGAAATACATGATTCGTTTTTATATGGACACGAAAACAAGTTCATTTCTATTATGTATTACACATGTGGTTCCATCAGCCCTTATATCATGAACCGTTAATTGCATTTATTTGTAAGCGCGAATATATTGTGGATAGATCTATTGGGAGTCATGTCCCCCATTCGGGTTAGTTCGGATCGGCTAACAGCGAGTGCATATATATTCAACACACTGTTTACAGTCGGGGATACTGCACAGGGCATATTCATTTTAATTAAGCTTCGGTTGCATGATGGTATATGTAATACATAACATGGATTTTATGATTTTATAAATTCAATCTCTATTATTGTTGTCCATACAAGTCAGATTACGTGTAAACCTATGAGCTCACCAACAATTTTTGTTGACGTATTTTAGCATGTATTTTCAGGTAATTAAGGCAAGTTCATCACATCGGAATTATTTTCAAGCTTGCGCACTTAAGGAGTCACACTCATTTTCAAACCGACGGAGATTTAACTGCATTATTTTGGATAATTTAATTATGTAATTAAATCTCTGTATTTTGTGAACTCCTTTACTCATATCAGACTATGTAAAACATTGCTGTGTTTGAAAGTTTCAACGATGTATTTTAAAAACTTCCATATAGTGGTCGTTCGTTATGATTATGGTTATGCTTCCGCGACGTCACGTTTCGTTGCCAACCGGGGTAACGGGGTGTGACA